>VWZZ01001883.1:143336-161412 GCA_013399095.1 Psophia crepitans
CAGGACCCGGCACTTTGCCACATTAAACCTCATCCCGTTGGCCTCAGCCCAGCGATCCAACCTGTCCAGGTCCCTCTGCAGAGCCATCCTACCCTCCGGCAGATCGACACTTCCCCCCAGCTTGGTGTCGTCTGCAAACTTACTGAGGGTGCACTCAATTCCCTCATCCAAATCATCAACAAAGATGTTGAAGAGGATGGGCCCCAGCACCGACCCCTGGGGCACACCACTCACGACCGGTCTCCAGTTGGATTTGACTCTTGTCCAGAAGGAAGCTATGAGGAACAGTATCAAAAGCCTTAGTAAAATCCAGAAAAAACTATATCCACATTCTTCCCTTGATCCACTAGGTGGGTGACCTTATTGTAGAAAGATATCAAATTAGTTAAACAGCACTTTGCCTTTGTGAACCCATGTTGTCTGTGCCTAATAGATTGCATTATTGGATGAATTTGAGTGGATGATGAGTGAAGTAGAAGTAGGTGAGAACGAAGCAAAAAAAGAATATATTTTATTGCTGAACATTATAAAAGTAAAATTTTAATCATGCAATAATAGTCTGTGATATTTCTTACAACAGGAGTGTCTAAACTTCACCAAGACACTGTATTCACAGAAAAGTTACCAGACTAGGAAACTTGTTGGCAATGCATGTACTAAGATGCAAAACAGATTTGAAATGTAAGAGCTTTTCAGACAATGCCTGAAAACAAGGAATAGAAGTAGCTAAGCAGCCAGCACACACTTCCTGATCGCTGTTGAAAGAACTGCAGTCTTGCTTGTAGCCCCTAATCAGTAAAAATATGGGCCAGTTTTTTCAAGCTTCATTTGCTAACGGCTGTGCGTGGATTCCTATTTAGACACTTCAGCTGCCTGGTTTTCAAAGGTGCTGGAAATGTGCAGCAATTGCTGTTGTCTCTGACATTCAGATATTTAGATCCTGTGAAAAGCATGATGTTCGTATAGGTGCTTGAAAATGGGTTCAAATATTCTCCCTCTATCTGGCAGAATTTTCATCTGTAACATCCTACTTCTGTGTATTAGCTCTGGGGGCGATGTCGTGGAACCTCAGCCGGCATGTTCCCCCGAGTTAAAAGGAAGACCAAATACTGTGTATTTTTTAATCTGGTCCTACAATGTTACAGTTAAGATCATATCGCAATGAAACTCTTTGTACTTTTAAACCCAATTGTTTATTACATTTTCCATGCCATTGGAAAATGCTAAAACTATCATCTATGTAATTTTACAAAATATTTTTTTATTACTATTATTGGAACTTCATTCTTTCTTTTCATGTTTCAGAGAACCACTCTAAGAAGCCAGGGTACCAGGGTGTTCAACATTTATAATACAGCATTTCTATAAATAAAATCCATTGTAAAAACATGGAATCTGCATTAGGAGATCATTAGTAGCACAGTGATGAAAACAGGCAGCAGAGCAAGCCAAAGAACAGCAGTCACCATGTAGAAGACCTGTGTAATGTGGAAAGCTGTAACCTTTCCAGGTAACTGCTAAGACCGAATAGTCGTTGGAGGTTCTGTTTGCTCATGGTAATTTCATCACTTGTAGTGGTGATACTAGAAGTGCCCTATGTAGGTAATGAAGACATTTATCTTCTTGTCTTGTCCTACAGGGCAAATACTATTGCAGGTTTTTTCCTCACATAACAGAAGAACTACTTGGTTGCTCAATTAGTGTGTTTTCTAAGTGGAAAGGGAGCTAATGTTGATAGCACCCGCTACTGTCACATGCACTGCATTTAGCTCAGCAGTGTCCTTCTGTCCCTGTGAAAGTGTTTGGGAACCCATGTTCTCCATGACAGCCAAAAACTTCGATACCAAGTATGGAATGCTGTGGACTTGGGATTTCAGTCATCTCCTGCCATTCCTGTGGGAGATAGAGCTTCTTTTGCCTCCATTTCCTATTCCTCCAGATGGTTGTAAGGCATGGAGTCTGGATGTCAAAGGGTAGAAAAATCTGGACTTATGAGTGCATCATTGTATAGATAATTACCATTCATATTTACTCAGGGACAGAAAATACTCAGTGTCCATAGGCCCTAGGACACAGGGCAAGAACAGAAACATCTCCCATAGGCTCCATAGGCTCTGGATAGCAGAAAACCCCTGAGCTTTTTAGAAATAAAATCACAGACGACTCCAAATGATATATCAGAGTCTGGCTTGCTGTTGCTGGTGCCATTAGCAGTTGCTAACCTGTGCTAAGCCAATTTTGTGAGACAGTTGGGAGTTTAACAAACCTATTTCAGATTGTATTTTGGAAGAATCTCAAGAATGGGGGAAACTGGTCATGTTCTGTTCATTGGAGCAGATGGTATCCCATTTGGTGTTTGTTAGCTCTGTTTGCAGCTCAATATTTTGTTTCTAGGGGAACTCAGTAAGTTAAATAATTTATCTCTCTAATACATCAAGAGTCTGATCCAAAGTCTACTGAAGTCAGTGTAAAACATTTGATTAACTACCACATACACTGGATAAAATGCCAGGTCCTGCATATTGAAGAGCATTTCAGATGCTCTCTAGTGAGGAGAATGATACAGGCCTCTGTCTTTCCACAGAGAATTTTCTGCCTGCAAACAACAACAAAAAAAAATTCAAATAGTGACAAAAAGCTTTGAAGTTAAGAGTGCAGGACTGTGGAGATCAGGGTGATGTTCTGGTTGACTGTCCAAATTGCTAAACTCTCTTGCTATTATATTGCCCTTTTTTTAAATAAAGAATATAAATAACACCTTCCAGCTGTATTTAGAATTTAATTCAGTACTGTTAGCAGGCTGCTTTGAGGGTTTGGAAGGCCCCATAGTAAATAATCATTATCACTTAATATTCTCATCAAGCATTCTTACCGAAGATGAGATCTTGCACTACAAGGGCTAACCACAAACACATCGCCCCTCTGCTGAGCAGTTTTTAGAATGTCAAAAGCAAATTCACACCCTGACCCTGCGAAGAGTTTTACATGAACAGAACCATACCGCCTTCAGCAGTCCTGCTGGCCGTACAGGGCTCCCAACTGTCTGTGCATGAACGAAATTTTTATTCCATTCTTACAAGCATTTGAATCCTGAATAATCTGAAATATTGAAGAAATCAACACGTTAAAGATATATTTTTTTGTATTCCAATAAATATCAAATACCTGTTTGCTTTCAGCAACAGTATTCAAATTATTCATTGTCTAATAGGGCCTGGGAACTGCTTTGTTCTGTATTTTTACCCAAGTTTCCTGTTTGTATCATGTTTGGTCATTCAAAAATGAGTGCATGTTAGCTCTACAGTGTGTCTGCATGAATTCCAGTTGTATTTTAGTCCTCCTAGTGGCCTATTATATTAACAATATTATAATCTGTATTTTAGGCATAGGAACATGTTCTGCATTACCAGTATCTCACAACAGTTAGCAGTGCTGCTACTGCAGTAACACTTCCATATTGCTAAGGTAAATAAATCTTCTAAAGCATTTGTCCAACAGATCCATTCATGTGGCTGGCTATGACTTCACACAGACATTGATCTATTTATGCAAAAATTGTAGCAAAATCAATACAAAAAATGCTGCATTATTCTGTCACAGGAGGAAGCCCACTGTGGGAACAGAAGTCCGTTCGGGTGCCTCACAGCAAATTCCTTTCCTGATCATTCCCAGCAAAGGTTTTCTCACAGCCGAACAGGCAGGTCAGATCCCACAGAACTGGGATTCCCAAACATATTTTCACTGTGCTTCCTTTCTCTGAAAAAAGCTCGAAAGCCCTGTCAGAATAACACCTCATGTTCTAAAAGGGGACTTCTGTAGCTCAGGTGGACTCAGCACAAATGTTTACCAGCCTTTTAGATCCTGTTAGCTGCTTAACCTGAACCTTGCTGGTATCCAGGGAAGGCAGAGGTAGGAAGGCAAAGGTCTGTCCAGCACACTTGTCCCTGACTTCTTTCCGTATCGAGGCTGTGCCCTCACAGAGAGTTTGCAACCCCTAATGCCTTCTACCAGATCCAAGTGAGAGACATTTTGTGTGCCACAAAGTAGTATAGAGGTTCTCATCAGCAGGAGCAGATGTACTTGTATCTGAAAGATGAAGCAAACAAATCTAAACCTATAAATTAACCAAAATTCCCCTCAAATCACAGCCCAATGATATGTCTATTAATCAAAATGTTTATCACTGCTTTAATTTTGTGAGGAGACAAGTTGAACACTCCATAAATCTCCTGGCTGTAGCAACTTCCATCTATATCTCCAGCAGTGGTCATCTTGGTGCCCAGCATTACTCTGCTTAATTCATAACGTTTCTTTTTGATCATCCTTTAGGGGTGGGCAAAGGAATATCTACAGTCTGTGTTTATGACATGGATTGCCTGTTCCCTGTATGTAGCGCTGTCTCTCTCATTTCCTTTTGGATTAATACACACAGTTACCGAGTCACAGACAAGGACTGTATCCTTGAGTTGTCTGGTAAACATGGTATTAGTTACAATCTGTATTTTTTTCCATCAAGATATATTTTAGTCCACTGGTTAATTATTAAATCTAATCTTAGCCTGTTTCTGTTCTTGGTGTTGTCACCACGAGCACATGCATAGCGCTCTCTCCTGGTAACCATGGCAGATGCCCTAAATGACATGGATTCTCTCGGGTACCAGGCATACTGCAGTATTTGAACATACACCAGGTACTCCCTAATCCATAAATCAAATGAGAAGGCCTGTTCCTTGACCCATTCTCATGAGCCAGGTGAGAGGACTGAGTGAGGAAGCGCAGTTGTTATAGTTGATGCAAGTCGTGTTTCTGATGGATGCAGGCAGGATGACTTAAGTATTTTGTATACACAAAGTAGGCATTTTAAGAGTGTGAATGACTGGCCTCAGCAGTCGTAGTGGTCAGATAAAACTGCAGCAAGGAGGTGAGACCAGGGAAGGAAACAAAGAGGAAATGAGACCTGGCTCTGGTGCTTTTTTGATACCAGGAGCATGTCTGTGGGATATGGACAGCACAGAAATCACAGCAGTGGAGTAATACGTCAAAGGTGACACAAACTTTTCGTAACGTAACTGGTGAGTAACGTTGAAATGAGGCCTTGCAAGTAGACAGAGCCAAGAACTCTGCTTGGCTGGTCTCTGAGGTACCTTACTTGCCTCAAATCACATCACCATGCTTCCCAGTTCCACCATTTTGGCACACTACTTCATCCTTCCTTGTGTAATTGATGGGGAAGTAGTTCTGGCTCTCCTTATGGGTTATGGCACATCCTACCACGGGCCATAGTCTTTGCTCCTTTGTTGTCTCTGTTTATTCCCTTGTTCAGCAGATGTTTCTATGGTTCTTGTTCAGCTTTTAGCAGGAGGCGCCCCGGGTGCAGCTGTAACGCCTTCTTTCAGTGTCCTTCTGTTCTGTGACTGTAACCACAGGCTTGGGTCACAGAATGATTTCCTGAACCAGCAGCGCATCACACTGGGCACATTACTGTGGCCACGTGCATGAGAGGATTGCAAACACTCCTGTCCTCTTCAGCCCCTTGAGTGGGGAAGCCATGCAGGCAGGCACCTGTAGCTCCCCAGGCTTTCACAGGGAATCCGGGAGCTCCTGCCGATGGGCCTGAGTTAACAAACATGTCCTCAAGCACATCTGAAACTCAGCCATGAATTTCTCAGCTTTTAAATTACGTTTTTTTACTTGATTATCTTCCAACAGTTTTTTTAATTCTTGATTAATTTTGGTTTGGCTATTTAATACATTGTTTGGTTAACTAATTCATGTAGTTGTTTATAATTATTGCCTTACTATAAAATCATCTTAATAGAAGGCTGGTTGGTTGGGGTGTTTTTTTTGTTTTCTTTCCAGTAGAATAACAAGTTATTTTATTATTCAAACAAGGCTTACTTCCTGCTGTTTTCAATAAGATTTTTAATAAATATGTAAATTTAAAAATTAATTTACTGCATACGTTTGGCAGCATGATTCTTGAACTGACAAAAGTTTGATGGATTGTAAAATTATCCTCCATAAAAATCATCAGTCATAGTAAACAGAATTTATCAGCCTCTGGTAATTTTACAGCTTTTTCTTCATCTTATCTTCTGTTAGGAACTCACTTAAAATTGATTATAATATAGTGTGTTTCTAGAACCGTAATTCATTCATAGATTAATTAGATTTTAGGTTAATATCCCATCATGGTATAGGACATAAGCCAACAATGTTTTCCAGTTGTTACAGAACCGCAGTAGAGAAACCTTGATTACTGTTCCCATGTGGTTTAACCGCCAAGACTAATCACTAATCAGATTCAAACGACATAAAATGGAACATCCTTCATAGCATTTATTTTCTAGCTGACTTATACTATGGGCTCTTTATTGATACAACTTGGTGTACTGAAATGAACTAAAAATTGCAAGAGAGGATTTATCCTTCTACTTTAATTTGGTTCTGCAACTCTTGCTCATTTTTGTGCATGTTGTGTCTCTGTCCCTCAAGATACGCTGCCCTACAGCAAAGATGAACTCTTTGCATAAATTTTAAAAGTACATGTAAATAACTGTACTGTTATGTAGGATTGGATGGCAGATGAATTTAAACATAGGTTTCCAGTCTGTAATTCATATCAATCAGTACCAAAAACTGTGCAGATCATAATGTCAGCTGAAGAGGTGGCAAGTGCAGTCGTGTAACCAGCATCATTATTTGCATCTATCCTGTCCCAGTTTTCTCTGATTACAGAGGAACTTCTGTAATCTCATTGCACAGGGTCAGAAAACAGTATGTGAATAGTTCAAACTGCAACAGGTTTACTGGGAAGACAGCCTGAGCTACGGCCTCTTCCTCTGCTGCCTCCAGGAGCACTTACCAGTGCAACACGTGGCACGATTGCCCAGCCGCATCCCCTAACACTCACTGTTCCTTACAGAGGAGGGCACACTTGGTGGGTTTCTTAGTGCCTTCCAGACGCCAGGTGTCACAGAAGGGAAAAGAAAGGGCAGTGCGCTTTGATTAGATTCATTAGAGGTGAAAAAACTCTGAACCGTAGACAATTGATTAAAATCTGTAGTGGAAAGGAAAGTGGCAGCTTCAGGCTTCTAAAATAAACTATTTTGTTGGGGTAGGGTTTAAGCATGATAATTCAGATTTTTTTTAATTAAAAAAATCCAGCTTCCAAATGTGAAAATTATCACCCCTGTATTTCTGCTTGGTGAGAGCTTAGAAGAGGCATCATTTCACCCTGATGTGTGTGCACCGGGTACATGAACATGGAAGTTCTCTCCACAGTGGCTAAATGTGCAGTCGTGCGGAGGTGCACTGATGGGTCTGGAAGGATGTTTGTCTCTTCCCAACTGTCCTCCTCAAAGGCTAAAAATGAGAAAACTATTTGCTGTGGAGCTCACTCTTCTGTTTAAATGACCTCTATGAATCATCTTTAAAACTTGTAAGAAGGGACGTTCCCTTTCTTTCCTCTGCAGGTCTTCCCACAGAGATTCATCTTCTTTGAACTCCCCTGCAGACAGCACAGCTCTCTTAGCGCTTACAACAAGCTAAATTTCATAGCTGGGAGAACTATTTCTGCATGGTTCCTTTACACTGCTGATTTGCTCTTGATACTACCACGTAACGTCACTCCTCTATCTGCTGCTTCTGTCATTTTGCCCTTAGCTCAGCTGATGGACCTTGGATAGTCACTGGCTAACCTGAAGAGAATCTGGTCTGGTACTCAGAAGAGAGGATTACTAGTGTGGCAAATCATTACCCACTGCCAATTACCATTTGCAGTACAGTCTTGAAGTGCAGTTCCGTTTTCCATACAGTATGCTGGGTGACTTTCCATACAGTATGCTGACAGACGTTGCAGGCCAGGAACTCAGACATCACAGAGGAGTGAGAGAATAAGTGTCTTTGTAATTACCAAAATAAATAGTCTTGTTCAAAAAAGCCAAAGGTGGAGATGAAGATAGGTAAGAACACAGCTCATACTTCGGAACAGTAGTCTGAGAATAGTTCAGCCATGCAGAAAAATGACCATGATTACTGAAAATGTCAGTGAGATTATATGTTGTGTGAGTATCATCCTGCATTTACTGAGTTTGCGAGGAATGTTTTGCTACAGTGTAATGTGGGATAGAATCTGTCTCTTTAAGAACTGCATTTTGTATTAGATTTTAAAAAATTTTCTTGAACTGTACTTTTTTCCCTTCTTGATTCAGTTCTGAGTAAGTATCCCAATTGGAAAAAAAAAAAAATCCTCCAAACCTCTAATCTAGGATAAAATTGTAGCCCTTTTTTTATGAAGCCCCTTCTTTATTGAGACAATCAGCCATACTTTCATCAAGGTTAGGACAACTACTTTCATTCAGTGGGACAAATCTGTATACTTAAACATTGTGTGGTGAAATAGTCTGATGAAGATTGATTCAGTGAAGTTACTTCAGCCTGTGTAGTTCCAGTACTATTCGGTACGTTATCACTGGCAGCATAACCCTCAATGTAATTTTGTCAAGGAATAGCATTGAACTTCAAATGGTTAAGTCATGTTCAATAACTTTGTCAGCAATCTTATCTTTCAGTATGAATTTTTTTCAGTGTGATTTTTCCTGTCACTAGAAATTCAGAACAATTTTGTTATTTAACGCCCTCTCCGAGGAAGGCTAAAAGGATCTTGGAAAAGTGAAGTGTATCCTATGCATGTCTTGTTCATTTTCAGTCTGTCAGGTTCTAAAAACTGAGCATCAGCTTCCTTTCTCAGAATGCATTTCTCTTCCTTAATGGCTTGTGATGAGCCTCTGATTGCAGTAAGCATTACTTTTAGTGGGTAGATTCCCTCTGTGAGAAGCAAAATCGGTGATTCCACCAATGTGAACAGAGTGAGGCCCTGCTTTACCTTCTGGGGAAAGTACCAGTGTTTAATTGCTTTTCTTTTTAGTATCTCCCCTCAACACACTTGACTGAGCACCTGCATTGTGATCATCTTCCAAAGTATTGCCACTTAGAATTATAGTTTCTTATTCCCTTTTAAATAAACTTTGTCCACACATAGTTGATGGATCCAGTGGCCATTCTGATGCACTATGAGAAAACAACCAGATTTGTGGTTCAGTTCATAAGTGAGCAGAAGGTAAAAAGCTAGACTTACCTGACCTGGAAAAGCCTGGTTTATTAAATTATGCAAAAGTTCCAAGAAGATCGATATATACCTGGTCGGGTCAAACAGTCTTGTCAGACCCACAAAATAATCATATACTTTGTACATTATGAGGATCATATTCTTGGCATTAGAATGCTGAATGTACATAGTCATCTCATCATTTGATGAAAATTATGCTTCAGAAAGCATAAAGTTCAATTCACTAAACTATCTTTTATCTCCCAAACCACACAAGAATTTGAGCTGTAGACAGTGTGTGACTCAACTCCTCAGTCACCTATTCATGAAGCGATAGCTGTTTTGTCCAGATCTGCAGTTATGAATCATACACAGTTCATGCTAATCAGCTTGATTTCCTCTAAGGTAATTTACTTACAATTCAGGATCATCAAAATGCTGTCCTTGTGATACTAAAATACATTGGTAGATTGTTATACTCTTAAACACAGCAGGCAAGCCTTGGTTCTGTTGTCATTGTCCGATTACCCAGAATGCCAGAAATGGGTGATATGTACCTATGGATATTCGGCTTTCCTATAAACTGCTGAACAGACTAATGAACCTAAAAATACTTCATATCAATACATTTTTGTTCCCAAGAAAAGAAACTGGCACTTAGGGTTTATTTTGAAAATCTGATGGTGTGTCTTTGAGAACATCATTGTCTGCTACAACGAAATAATTGTGGGATTTGTGCTCAAGGAGAAAAAAGAAAAGTGGTTCATTATTTCAAAAATTATTTTACTGTCAGTCCAGAAAATAGATTAAAGCTTCTGACAATATACAAGGGAGAGCAGGACTTATCTTATTATTTAAGGTTATGCTTTAAAGAGAAAGAAGTTCAAACATCACATTTTTAGCTCAGCTCTAATACAGCAGAGGTCATGCAGTTACAGCTTTCACCTTTGTAGGTTCCTGGATGTGACTGCACAACTATTTTCACTGCAGAGTGTTACTTGTCCACCTGATATTCAATGCGATCTGGAGATTGTTCACTTTCCACAGAGAGTCTACCGTCGCGTTCTGTCCTGGGCAGCTGACAGAAGGCTACTACCTGGTAGTTCAAAACCAACCCTTGTTACGTTACACCTTTCTACAGCAAACTGATCATGTAACATCACTGAATTCGGTGGAAGTTAGCTGTGATTACACCAGAATCTCTCTGATCTGCATCTCAATACACCTATTTTACAAGAAGCTGTGAACATACTAACATGTCCTACTAAACCGGTTATATATGAGCAACCTATGTAATGCTGCAACTGCATATCTCACTTAGACCCATTGTGTCAAAAACACAAAGCAATTGTATGACTACAGGATACCTAAATTGGTAAAACTGAATTTCAAGTAAGAAACAGTGGCATTGTGGGATCAAGTTTACCTTGAACGTATGCAGACAAACTAACTAATAATTTTTTAAAATGTTAAAATCTAGAAAATTGTTTTCCTTCACAATAAAGTTTTAAATAATAACTGAAAAAAATAAAAAGTGAACATACTTTGTATCTCCTATTAGAGATCAGATCTGAAATGAAAGACCTTGAGTTATACAATTAAGTATTGATTTTGTTGATCTATATTTAATTCTCATAGCAATTTAGTTGGTTTTACCCAATAGTGTTTTGCAGTTATACTTCACTTGAAGCAATGCCCTTCCTGCTTTTGTGTTAATCTAAAAACTAAATTGCCCAGTGCATGAGAGACGTAAATACAGTTCATTTTATTCTTGTGTGTAACCGATTCTGAGCCTTTTAAAGTGCCGGTTAACTAAACTTAGACAGCTGGAAAATACATTTATCCTGCAGAATGGTTCGTCGCTAATTCTGGGCGCTGGCGTGCCTTATAAGCATAACCTGACCCCCAGGCAATCAGAGCTTCTGCGTGTTACCATATAGAAGAAAGGGACTTGCTGTTGCATTCCTTTCTTCATGCCAGCTGTGGGGTCCTTCGTACCTGTGAACCAGCCCATCCCTCCCTGCTCCTTCCTGTCGGACCTGCAGAGTCTGCGTACCACTCAGAACAGCTACAGCTGTGACTAGTCCTTGATCACACAGCACTGAAAATGCATTCTACCCACATGTAACCTCTCATTTTTAAAGTTTAAAAAAAAATCTAATGTGATGTATTAATGTAGAAATAACACCTATTTATAATGTATCAGTGTAACTGCAGGCTAGTTGTGTTTTGCTAATTTGCTGTGCTTGAAGTGACTTGCCAGATTTTATTATATCACTAATGGGTTTTAGTTATTCCCTTTAGGATGTTGCCAACAAGGAAACATTATTCTGATTCATGACTCATGAGTTTATTTCAAAGTGATGTGACTCATGATGAATGTCTGTATTATGTCAGAGTTTCTCCTCTTCTGACAGCTAGTCGCTGCTCTCAGGTGGTATGAAGCACTCTGTACTGGCTAGGTAAGAAACTCCAGTGGTGGGAAGCTCTCCACTTGCGCAGAGTAGAACAACAAATGCTTCCCATACCCTAAGGCTATAATGGTATGGATTTTCTATACAAAAATATAGTTAGTGTAAGTAAAACAAGCTATGCATTGATCTGCTTTGAGATGATGGGCCAATGTTTTTACAGAGGCACTGTGAAAATCACAGTCCTTTTCTGCACTGAGCCTTGCATTTCTGCTTAGATCAAAATCTGTGACTACTTCTTTTTTAATATTTAGGAAAACATATAGTGACCACACTGACTGCAGCAGACACCTTATTTATTCATAGAACAGATGCAGAATAGTCAGCAGTGAATTCAGCACCTTCAGGCTGAAATGGCTTTAAGTATTACTTCTGAGAAGAACACTGTCTAAAAACAAGCATGTTCTGTTGGTGCCATCTTGACTCTTCAAGCAACACTGAAGAAAATCGCCAAGTCTTTCTCTTTTTTTTTTTTTTTCCTGTGGGGATAAAACCACCTGGTCCTTATGCAGAAAGCCACTACTAATTAGGAAAGATGTGACAGGAACCCATGACTTTTGGCACTGGTGAGGCTGCACCTTGAGTACCGTGTCCAGCTTTGGGCCCCTCAATACAAGGACATTGAGCTGCTGGAGTATGTCCAGAGAAGGACAACGAAACTGGTGAAGGGACTTGAAAACAAGGAGGAATGGCTGAGGGAACTGGGGTTTAGTCTGGAGAAGAGGAGGCTGAGGGGAGACCTGATCACTCTCTACAACTACCTGAAAGGAGGTTGTACTGAGGAGGGTGTCGGTCTCTTCTCCCAAGTAGCAAGTCACAGGACGAGAGGGAACAGCCTCAAGTTGCATCAGGGGAGGTTTAGATTGGATATTAGGAAAAACTTCTTCACGGAAAGAGTAGTGAGGCATTGGAATGTACTGTCCAGAGAGGTGGTTGAATCACCATCCCTGGAGACATTCAAAAAATGTGTAGACGTGGCATTCCAGGACATGGTCTAGTAGGCATGGTGGTGTTAGGTTGATGGTTGGGCTTGATAATCTTGGAGGTCCTTTCCAACCTTAGTGATTCTATGACTTAGCGGTTAGGTGCTCTCTACGCTATTGCCAAATCTCACCCAGTTCTCGTGGGTACAAAACACATCTGATCTGCTGCCTGAAGTTCCTCTCCACAGGAAAAGCTACTGATGCACATTGGTGTGACTCTCAAATGCATTACTGAACTAATCACCTGAAAATGCACAACCCTTCTGTCTTTGGGCTGACCCTTGGTCTTTGTTGTATCTGTGTCTGCTGAAGTCAGTAACAAATCTACATGAACAAAACTAAAGACGCTACTTAGCCACATACACAATTTATCAAACAAATGCTAATAACAGGTGCTTTGGTTTTGCCTTTTGATTCATCTAGCAGTTGTTGTGACTGCCGTGGAAAATAAGAAACTTAATTAAGGATGAATTTAAATAAATACTCCTTGGTAATTTTTTCCAAATTGTATCTATAGTAACTAGACAAAAAAATGCTTAAAGAACTTGGGGTAACATTTGTTCTGACACACCAAGTTTAAAGAAATTACCAGTGATTTTTCAACTCTAGGAATATACATCATTTTGTTACTGTGGGAGGAAAGGGTTTGTTGATTATGCAGATTCTTACATTAATATCTCTGCTTAAAGGTTTCTTTATTTTTGCTCATGAAGCTCAGGATGAGTTTTCTTCCACGTGACAAGGAGCAGAACATCAGATTTTAATTTTCTAACTACAAATATAGTTTTTTCATATATGATTTAACAGAAAATTGAACAGATTTAGGTGCAGCTGTACTAATAAAATTGTGAGATGATACTGTACATACTGTACATCTGATATCTGAGCACAGTTCTAGCATATTAATATTCCCTACCAAAAGTGCCATCCAGGTGACCGCACATTCTTACCTGATTGTAAAGTTAGAAATAAGTGACCCTAACTCCTTGAATAGTACCGTGCCTGAAACAGTGTGTTCTAGCCAAACAGATTACACCTACCTCAAATGAAAAAATGCGAAGTATTACTTTACACATCACATGAGCATTACCTTTGCATACTTGCATACTGCTGCAGTAATGTGTTCAAGAAAGGAAAGGATTGATTTATTACAAAAGGTTGTAACTGGGCATTAAGATATCTATAAAAGGCCAACTGTATGTCCAAAAACTATCCATAACTTATTTCTGAATTCTATCTCTATTTTAGTAATAATTTTTGCTACAACTTTAAGAATTAGTTTGTCCTTTAATTCTTGATGTATTGTAGATGTACTGTTCACTACTTTAGGTTTTGCCAGTGGGTTTCACGGATGGACTTCCCCTCAATTCATTTCAATTGCACTTGATTCAATGATTTTACTTAAAATCTGTAGTGATACTTGTGTTCCCTGCATTTTCTCTAATATAAACAGTTAGCCTTATCTTAAATGGCAAACCAGGGTGTGATTAAAGTAGGATTGTAGTCTAGGTTGGCCTTGTAGGGTGTAATAAATTATTGATACTGTATTTATGCAGAATATACCACTGAATTCATTCCAGTTTGTCCTGTGGTTTAAATCCGTCCTTCAGCCAAAGATCCTGCTCTTACTTTGATACTTCACCTGGACTGCTGCATGCAGCACATACTCTAGGTGTCTCTGCCTCCCCTACCCAGGACTTGAAACTGGCCCCATTTGAATCAATAAAATTTTTATCATAGACCTTACTAAGACCAGTATTGACTTCCTGCAGCCCCAACTCTGTGCTGAGCAGCCACATTCAATTTATCTAAAGAAAAGCTGTGAAGTGGGAAAAATATGCACAACAAAAAATCATTTAGTCTGTCATATAATGAAATGGTTTAGTACTCTGAAGAACAAAAAGTGCTGATAGTATGTTACTGACGCCATGTCTGAGAATTTTCTCATCTGGCCTACAGAGAAGCGAAACAACCACTTCAGTAACACTGTATAATATTTTAAATGAGAGAAAAAGCAAAAACATTTTATGCTCAAATCGTGGAGAATTTCTGTTGAAAGGTCCTAAATTTGTGTTTGTTCCCATTAGCAAAGGTTATAGTCCTCTAGTTCAGAAAACATTATAATTACAGATATTGAAGACCTTATTTTTAACTGTCATCTGAAATTGGAATCTAACACAGCATCCCCTAAAACCTCTTAGGCTGATGAATGAATTAATGAACCAAACAGGAAATCTTCATTTACTAAGACTTCAGCATCTCCTGTTGCTTCGCGTAAGTTTGTTTGAAACATTTGATAAAAATACTAACCTAATCCAGGCATTGCTGGCTTATGAAATATGACAAGATCACAACATAAACAGTCATTGGACTGGCATTTCGATTTTTATCTAACTAGCCATAAAAATAAGCAATCAAACTACACGCCAATTTGTCTTCCTCTTGCCCAAGGTTTCCAAGGATAACCAGCACAGCTTGCACAACGTTTCACTTGCTCGAAACTTGAATTTTTCAAAAACTCTAATGACCATCTACAAGTGTGGATGTAATGACCCACATCACCCATACATCTGGCCATGCTATATTTTCAGTGTGCTTAAAATAACCATTTGATTTTCTATCTAAACCAAAATATTAATGTCTCGGACTGGCAATAATTCACTGATGGAGTCTTCGCTATCTGATGGTAATACCGAAAAGGAGGAATGGCTTGCACTCTGACAGCGTATCTCAGAATTCTTCAGTCTTGCCTCTCTGAGAGGTTGTTAGATGTTGAATGTAAAATGAATGTTATCTCCTATTTCTGTGATAATATTACCAGTTAGAGGAGTTGGTTACACAGATTTTGAAACGCCCTGTATATGAATGGCAGGTCATTTTTATTGAACTGCTCCCTGTGCAGTTACCTAACTATTCCTTGGCCAGATCTCTGATTGAAAATACCAGTAGCTAACAAAGGGATACAATTACTCTTGTATAATCCTGCTGTGTGTTTTTAATATAATGTGTTAATACATCGTCCGGTGTTCCCGCAGAATTACAACACTTCTCCGAGTAGGCCTGGCCAATATCTGATTGATTCTGGTCTGTGGGGATTGGCCCGCTTCAGTATAATTTCCTGTCTCGTTGCTTTCTTGTCTATTAGAGAGGGTTTGGGTCCGTGGAAATCAATAGGCTTACACGTGCAAGATGTGAGGTCATTCTCTAGCAAGTTTCATTTGCGTCTGTAATTTATGGAAAATGCTATTTTCTCCTCCGAACGTATCTATGCACCTTTTTTTTTTAGCAAACTCCAAACTCTACTTAAATCCCTGTTTAAGCAAACCCCCAAAAGTGTTCGTAAAGGAGAAGATGAAAATTACTGTGAAGATGCTGGAGATGCTTAACATATGCACACCCAGGATCTGCTACTTCAGGCGTTAATAGCACTTTACTCTTTTGTAAATGGGGTCCTATTTGTCTCAGCAGAATCATTAAAGTTATGATTTATTCTAAAATGGACATTAATGTTCTATTTAATTATAACAGATATTTAAGCATCTAACAATCTATTTCCTTTAATCCTGTGAACTTTGGAAGGATGATAATTAATGGCGCACAGTAGGATAACTTGATTTTTATAAGAAATATGTTTCTAATATTTCCCTCACTTATTACAGAAATTGAAGCAAACTGAAGAAACAAAAGAAGATTCCCAGAATAGATTATCTAAAATTTCCCTGGAGTCTCTCAATAAATTTAATAGCAATAACGTACTTTTATTAGAAAAAGAGAAGAACTGTCTGAACAAGGTTGATGGACAAAAGGAAGAAAATGGAAAGAAAGAAGCAGCTTCCCTAAATAGCTCGGGGAGGCACGACGCGGACAATTTGGAATCCTTGAGCGATTCTCTGTACGATAGCTTCTCCTCTTGCGCCAGCCACGGCTCGAACGATGTATAGAGACACTTTCCGGGGGGCTGTGACTGCACGGAATGGAGCTGAAGGCGAGCGGGGAGCGAGGGGGGGCGAGCTGGTTGTTGAAAGCTCTCACTGCGAATCGCTGTACTCACGGCAGGGTGTTCTGCCCTTCCACCACACAGCAATAAGGACAAGCCGCCAGTCGCCGTGATGCGTGAGCCTCAACGCTGAACACAACGGACGATTACACAGAATAAAGTCTTAATTTTGCACTTTTGTGAATATTTGTACAGTTGTAAATATCGTGGGAAAATATATTTGTAGGGGTAAATGACAGCAATAAATATTAAATTGGTGCTATGCTCCTGTAACGGCAGATTACTAACTTAAAGAAATCCATGTTAATATTAACAAGAAAAGTTAGTAGATTTTTTTAAAAAGATTTATAATTGTTCTAGTCTTAAAGCTGTATGTAGAAACACTGCATTACCATAAACCTGAGCCTGCCAAATCGTCTGTAATAAACTTTTTTGGACTCCCTTTTACAAAAAAATACATTATTTTTTATTTCTAGTGCAATTCTGTACAGGTGTTGCAGGGAAACGTGCATTTCCGTTACCACAGCTCCACGACAGGTGTCTTATCTGGAAAGGGCTTTGACTTCTGACAAGGTGAGGAGACGAGGAGATGAGCAGGGCTGATCCTGCTGGTGTTGACTTCGTCCATCACGTGCATAACTGGTCGAAAGATCATGGTCACAGTAACTCGCTGCCGACACAAACCGGAGTCTTGTGTGAACGGGAGCTGCACAAACCGGCCTTCACTTCTGACTGCAGCGGAGGTTCTCTGCTTCCACCTCCTCCCCGCTCGCTTCTGTCCCTCTCCGAACGGACCCTGTGGTGTTACCTTTTGTAGTCCCTGTTTGGGCTTAATCCAGCTGTAAACGCTAACATAATTTTTAAAAATCGAAGCCCAGCTCCTGTTCGTGACACCTGAGAAGGCGTCGGTGCTGCGCGGTGCTCGCTCGGGTCTGTCGGGAAGCCGGGGGACTGGCGTGTGTGGGGGGGGTGTTTCTACAGAGGTGGTTTGTACGTAAGGGAAAGTCTATCTCAAAGGTTCGGTGTATTTTTTCTAGATGTGAAGTATTTATAACTGCTTTTTGTACAGCAATCTGTAAACTAGATATATTTGGGATATTTCTAGACTCTTTTAGCACATGCCTGTTAATCTTCGGAATATTGTACGATCGGTGTTAATTTTGTGCAATTTGTTATATTTTAAGTCAATTCCGCCGTGAGCCTGCCTCGTCTTTTCCGACTTGGAAGAAATTTTCGTGGAAGCGTCGTTGGTAACGGAGGCTCCCCTCGCAGGCGCGTGCCCGCGGGGCGCTGGGAGGGTGCTGGCCGCGGCACCCGCGGGCGGGACCTGGCCACGAGCAAACGGTGTCGCCGCCCACGAGGCGAGGCCGCCGTGTCGCGCGAGGACGGCGCGTGCGGGCGGGATTCGGTCATCTGAAGTCGCGACACGGCGACTAAGCAGCGATTTGGGTTTAATTCAGAGTCTCCGCTTGCAGGCGAGGCTGTGAAACGGTCGGAGGGGAATATCTGGGGGGAG
>VWZZ01001883.1:163058-218117 GCA_013399095.1 Psophia crepitans
TAATTAAATCGTTTGTAATTAATTAGTAGCTATGTAAACCCGTCGGCACAGATAAGAGCTGAAGCGCACATCTATTAGCCGGGTTGCTGTCCTCGAAGCGGGGATAGTTTTTAGCCCGCCGCGCTGAGGGCAGCCCCGGGGCCGGCCGGGCGAGGGGCAGCGGTGCGGTGCGGGGCCGGTTGTCCCGCCGCCTGCTGGCGGCAGCGTCCCCAGCGCCGCGCCGGGGAGGCAGGGCCGGGGCGGCCGTGCAGCCGCCTGTGCGCCCCGGGTCCTGCCGAAGGGAGCCCGGTTCTTGCCCAGGGACTGAGCACGTAAGGCATAGCATCTGCTGGGTGCCGACACGTTTGTTTTGTGTTGTTACTGTCCAGGTCGTACTTCGCTGAGTCGTTAAGAACAGCAAAATGCGAAGAGGGAAAGATAAGGAACATTTCTGTCACGTGTTGATTGTTTTTTGTTTTGGTTGCGGTTTTTTGGTTGTGGTTTTGGTTTGTTTGCGGGGGTGGTTTTTTTTGTGTTGGGGCTTTTTTTTTAATATTACCACTGTTGTTATTCTGAGCAAAATTCTATCTGTTCCAGGTTTGGGTTTGCAAATACAGTGCTACCAGTGTGAGGAGTTCCAGTTAAATAATGACTGCTCTGCTCCAGAGTTCATCGTGAATTGTACAGTGAATGTTCAAGATATGTGTCAGAAAGAAGTAATGGAAAAAAGTTTTGGTAAGAGTTTAATAATTATACTTCTGTTTATTTGTTGTATAGCATTTGTTGCTCTTGGCTCCACCCATTCACCGTCTCCAGCTACAGATGAATCTGGCATTCCTACCTAAAGGGACCAAATTGAATTTCTTATACTTCTGAGTGACTTTGCAATTCAATGAAGTTAATAATTTTCCTTTAAAACTGGTGTAAAAACTGAAGGATGCAAGCCAAATGCTGATAAAGCTGTTAATACACAGTCTTATGGGTCTCAGATTTAGTTTCCAAGCACTGGGAAATTAATAACAACAAGTTAGTTTAATCTCATTACAGTTAATTACATGGGCTTTTCCCCCAAGAGATGGAAGAGCATTAAATTAGTAATTCCCTCCTTTCTTTTATTTACTCTAGCAATTCATATACTCTGAAGGTTCATCTTAAGGGAAGGAAAGCGTAGTTGTCTTTGCTTTCATCCATGAAAGAAAACATCAAGCAAAAGGGAGAGAGGGATAAAAAGAACGTTTAGGGGAGTTGGGGAGGGAGAGGAGGACACAAATGGATATATTTGCCATACTCATTTTCTAAGTCTAAGGGGACCTCTCCCTTAACATAATTAATATTAAAGCTAGCATATTTGGAGATAAATGCATTCAAGGGGAAACTAGCTCTGATCCTACGTCTTGACTCTATTGTCTTTTGAGCTGTGCTGTAAATTACTTTTTTTATTACTATTATTCAGCATCATGGAAGGCATTTGAGATTTAGAACTGTCTTGGTTTTTAGCACACTGTGTTGCTCTGTATCTGTGTATGTGAGTTGAAGGCTACAGTGTTGTTAGGGGTGAGGAAGTTTGTGGGAGCTGGAGTCCAGGTAGCACCCTGCTCTTCAGGCAGACAGCCGTAGTTAAGACGCGAGGCATTGAACAGGGCAAGCTAGCAGTAACTCGTGGTGTGCCTCGACCAAGGTGCGACCTCTGTGCCAAGCGGTAGGCTAAAGGAGCCGGAGGCAGGTTAGGGCTTCAGCACCCTGATTTAAGGGGAAGCTGCTCTCTGAGACTGCACATCTGGCAACGGAGGGCAGCTCTCTAAAGCCTCGAGTTTGCTCCTGTAAAGGACTGTTACGCGGTTGATGCAGATCAAGCTGTAGGCTGTCCTTTCCCAGTGAGTCCTTCAGTAACAGCCGGATCCCTCTCTGCCTAATGAATGTATCCAGCCATCCGTCTTCAACAGTAACATCGGATCTTTGCGTTAGGAAACTCTCCGCTAGTATCTTCAAACTGGTTGTCAATCAGCTGTTTCCACTTGCACTGCTAGGTTCAGATCAGTATGTTATGAGTCACAGATAAATAATAACAGTTGTAGCAAAAGTAGCTGAACTGCTCGCACTTTGTTTCATCCTGGGTGACACCATCCACAGTGACTGTATTTCTGTAACATATTTAGAAGCATTCCGGTGTAGGGGAAAAAAGCTGTATCTTTAAAGGAAGATTAGTCTCTTTCAAGCTATATGTTAGTATAAATTGGAGTATTTTATTTCAAGTTTACTTGGAAAGGATTTTGGGGATGGGAGACAGTTACAGCTTGCAAGGTATGCTTAAAGTCCAGGTATCTCAAGAAGGCTTCGCTATCTGCACACCACAGCTTCTATGGTACTGTAATAGGTTTGAATGGATGCTCTGGTGATTTGAAGGGCTGTAAACGTGGTATGTAGACATACATAAAAAGTCAGTTCTCATTTAATTCTTAAAAATTGTTTGGTTGGTTGTTGTGGTTAAATATCTTCCCCACTTCCTTCGTGTTTTTGTTTCAGTACAACCTCAGACTGTATCAGAAGCATATCTGTAATCTTCCCTTCAGGTAAATGTTAGAAAAGTGTTTTCAGTCAAGTAAACCCCTCACAGATTAAAGTGCATATCTTCCAGATAAGTGGGCTTGCACGTGTGATGCACACACCTGTGGGTATCTTAAAAGCCAACCACTTGTGTGCTGCGTGTGCAGGATGGGGCAGTCGGTCACGCAGCTTTCTCAGACTACCAGGCGAGACTGCAGTCTGGCCGGTGTGACTGTGGCATACTGCAAATTGGAACTGTTTTAATAGGTTTTAGATATATGCTGATGCATAACTTGTCCTTGCTCCTATGAAGAAATTGGTTTGCAATGTAGTAAATAAGGAACTCTTAAAAGAAAGTTCCGGGTGGGGTTTTTTTCCTGTGCAATTTTATATTGTCTCTGAGCAGATCCTTGGATTTTCCGTTTAGGAAGTAACTAGCATGCTGTGCATAGCAGGTACCACTATTCAATTTTATTTAATTTACTTCTGTAAGTGCAGTTCTTATTAATTTTAAGCTTAGAGATTGTAAATTTCAGCTAGTGAATAAATTTAAATTTTTAACCTGACTATTTCAAATTGAGTGAAATTTACATTGCAAGCTTAGTTTCTGTGTTATCCTCAGTCAATTCTAGCGAGTATTGGTTGTAAAACAGAGATGATTCAGTTCATCATCCTTTATTGTTTCTTTTTCCTAATTGATATTTAAATGTGTGTAATATAAATGCCCTATTCGCCCAAGTCTTATTTAATAATTCATTCTACTTCTACCAGTATATTTCATAACTTGATTCTTTTGGCTGTTGCTTATCACTGAAAGCTGAAATGTTTCAAATATTGATTTTAATTTATAATAGACTTGAGTTTGAATTTTTAACCCAGAATATGAAAGATGTGGATTTGCATTTATTTGACAGCACAATCTCATAATTAGAGTTTTTCCTCTTGACTAGATACAGTCAAAGGAGTATAATTTAATTTTTATAGACTAACCCATTTTTGTCCTTAATAAAATATAGCTGTGTCAGTGAGCAAAATGTTACAAGTTCTCCTAAACCCTATTTAAAAGTTAAATGGAATATTTTGAGATAAAGTTCATGGTCTGAACCAGTAACCTATTGATGTACTCACCCTGCGTCTGCAGTATGCATTAGTCTGTGCGTTTGCTTTGCTATGAAGGGGGTCGCTGACTTACATTCTGTGCTGTGCCTACAGCGTAGTCTCCAGCCTGTAGCCAGTGGCTTTTTTTTCCTTGAGTATTTTTTGGTGCTCATTGAGTTGTGTGATGTCAGCTGTATGGTTCAGCTGCACTTCTATATTAAACTTCCCATAAACCATGCGGTGGAGAACTACAACTGTCCAGTTTTTTCATTTACGTTGTAAACAGTTCCTGATGTCTGATTGTAGTTAACCAACCACTCCAGTTGCTATAAAATTAGGGTTAGTGCTTTAAATGTCACTGTATTCTCTCAGAACATTATCTCAGTTTCTGGAGAGCCAATCTTAGGAAATACTTTCTGGCTTCAGGTGAGAAATAACAGCAGCTGAGGCATGTTCCTAACCCAGCTTAGCTGTTACTGTGGCAGCCTCTGACGTGAGTAGCTCCAAATGCAGGTATCAGCCGCTAATTTTTTGAACTAGATTGGCAGGCATGTTACCTCAGCTGTTTGTAGTATCAGGTAGAAATTTGCTGCGTTGCACAACTTAAAATGAATTGAGCAGTATGTATCTGATTAAGTGATTATGTGGAATTGGTATAATTCTGCCTCCTCTGCAAACATGTGCTTTGCTATGGCAGTTTATGTTTCAGTTGCACTTGGGATCTGTCAGTGCACAGAACTGGAGACTTTGTCAAGTAAATGACAAAATATTTTTCTCACTTCAAGCAGAGCTGTATTTTAAAATGTTGCTAGAACAAGTTTCGTGCAGTTTTGTTAACGTTCTGTTCCAGTGGCAGATACAGAAGGACAAGACAATATGTTGCCTGTGACGCAAAATCTTGTAAACTAATTTGTTAATTTAATTTAAAAAAAAACCACCAAACCCAAAAAACAAAACCCAGTGCTTTCTTCCTCTAGAGGGAAGAATGGTGAGAATGGGAAGGGGCACTGAAGAATATACCAAGTAATTTTTCTCCCACAGAAATTAACATAAACGATACATTTCTAGTGCGTTCTTCAGCTGGATAAGTGGGTGTGTGAAAACAGTGTAAATGAGGTGTTTGACAAAGGCTCAGAGTTCTTGCTTCTAGTAATTCCACTTGCAGATACTTTGTGGAAATACCAGTGGCAGATTCCCCACTTGCCTCTCTCTTGCCTGTCTATGAACTTTTAACTTAGAAATGTCAGCGCTTCTTCATTTTTTAGATTATATACAGGAACAAAGAAATCCCACAATATATTTGCATCAGGTGAAATATCTTGATGATATGTAGATGAGTGTATAATGTATATTTGCTTTTATACATATATCATAGAAAACATACTGATAATGAAGTTTACCTTTTACTGAAGGTAAGAGCTATCGGAGCGTAAAGGCTGATCTAAAACTGACTTAGGCAAAACGAACAGTGCAATGTGAATAGATCAGAAAGGAATAAAGCATGAAGGATGAGACAGCCCAGAATGGTAGACAGGCTAAATACCTCAGAACTCTCTGTAAGTAAACCTGCCCATGTGTATGTTTTGAACATACACCTTATGCTCTAATGTAGTTGTGAATGTATTTTTACAAGGAAAAAAGCCACCGATCCACAGCAGCAGGATTGTTTATGAATTTTCCTTTGCAAGTAAATTGGGAAACAACCTCATTATTTCTATTAATCTGCAATAAGAACCTTCGCTTGTCTGGTTGGTTTACAATGGTCCTTTTACTGTATTTACATAGTATATAATCCCACAGTGTAATTAAAGCCACTGCTGTAATTGTGAGCTTAAAAGTACTGCATGGGAACGTCACGAACAAGAGCATCATCTCGCTGTTGAAATCTATGTATTTATTTAACTCTTCTCAGTGTTTGTTTCTCCGTCATTGGTTTTATCAGGCAGAGGAAAACAATGCCTCAGCTGTGTGATGAGTTGGCCTACAGTAAGTTCTTTACCTGCGATTTTATTTTTTTTTTTCCTCTGACTGTGTTGCTGCCGTGATGGGAGTTGTTTCATGTATGGCTGTTAAGGATTATAGAAGCACTCACTTTCTTCTGTTTTCATCTATAGAATCCATTAGTAGTAATACTAATTGCATACTCATATCAAGGGGAGATTATACTCTGGTGTACATTTATTTGCAGATGATTAAAACAGCAAAGAAAGTTTAATGTCCTCAGAATCACTGTAGGCATTAAAGTTTTATAGGTAATAGCTGCATCCCCAGTATCCATTTAGAAATGATAACAAACATCTACTGAGCTGCTGGTGGACTTCTTATTTTTATTTTCTTCTGCGCTGTAGCTTACGTTGATATGCTTTGACCAAAACTCAAAAGAACTTTTGATTTATTTTTTTTTAAATCAAAGTAAAGCATAATATAATAAATCTTTACTGACAATTTTTTTTTAAAAAAAAGAACAACCTGACACATGGCAGTTGTTACCTACAGCATCATAACTGGTGCTACCAGGTGCCCAGTGAAATGAAGCCATAGTAACCAATACTGGAAATGTGTAGTTCATTTTTAATGCTGAATAAAAGTCTTACAATATATGTTGTTAATTTATACCCTATGCTGAAAACTTGTAGCTGTGGTTGTCTTACCACTGAGAAACACTTCTTCAGTGCCAAAGCTGTTTTCTTACTAGTAAATTCCTTCCAATCTTTGGGTTGCTCAGAAAACTTCCAGCCTCACGTGGGATGAGCTGAACTAAGTACGTCTGCTAAGGAGAAATTAACAACAGTATGTAGCAGGTCGCTGTTCTGACTCCCTTTAAATATAGTAAAGTAACAGCGGAGTTAACAGTTCAAGCAGTTTATGGCTTGAAAGTCATGACAAAGATCCAAGTGCAGAAGTGATGAAGAGCTGTATTATTTTAAGGAAGTTGTGATATCTGGTCCAGTGAATTTCATTTTTCACAGGACATGGACAATAGCTTTTTATGTTATTTTATTTCTCAGACTTGTATGAAAGGTATACAAATGAACTTTGTGAGGATGCAGTGCCTACAGCCTGGAGTCTCTTAAACCTCCTATAAGAGTTGCCTATTGCATTTCACACACAAATGAGTTTGTTTCCAAATATGTCTGCTGGCCTGACCCTGCCACTTGTCTTAGCTCTCAGTGGCCATATCAAAACACTGGCAAGCGTGTTTTAATTAATCCAATCTCTTTTCTTTTCCGTTTTTCCTTCATAGTCTGGATTTTTCACTTTTTTTGAAAACTTGACCTAACCTATTTTGCAAATTACCAAGGGGTCTTTGAACATGGAAAAGGCGATATAAAAACAGGCAAATCCCACTCTCAAGTTGAACAGGCTGTAAAACTGTAAGCATGAAAATAGCTAAAGATATAAAAGTTGAATGGATTTTGAAGGTACTGGCATGCAGGTGTAAACATGTGAGCCATTCCACTGAAATTGGTAAGGACATTAATTAGTAGGATGCAACAAGACTATTCATGTGTAAAATTATTTATGGGACTTCTTACAAGGGTATAGCATTTTAACATTTGTAAAGGCATAAGGACTGTGGCTTCCCAGTTCATTTCAGCAGATAAGGATTGTCAAGAAAAATGCTCATACAGGATTCTGAAAATTAAGTCTAAGTTCACCTCTCTTACTGGAAGATCAAGTATATTTAGATCGTGATATCCAAGGCCATTTAGATCTTGATACCTTTGTATCAGGAAAGCACGGGTGACGGAAGGCTGTGAGCCAGCTTCGTTTGAAAGATTGTATGTTTTAGTACTTGACTAAGCACACATTAGTGAGCGGAGGAGTGAATAAGGGCAGCGGAAAACAGAAGAATTAGATAAGCAGGTGAAACTTGAGCTTTGACTTCTGGTTTGTAGCCTCCTGTGTCTTTAAAAAAAAGTATTTGATAATACCACCATTAGCAGCTGTACTTAACGTTCTCAGCTTATGCATTTTTAAGCAGTTTAATGCCTTGCTTCTGCTTTGTGATGCTGCAAGCAATGACAAAGACTACTTTGTGCAGGGTTTTATGTTATTAACAATGCAGTTTTGAGTCATATTTCCAGTACCAGAATTAGAAGACATGACTTACAAAGAGATGCCGTGGTAATCCAAACCCTTGTCCTCTGTCGGTCAACAATTGTCCAGTTTTCTTCTGTGATGAGTTAATTTCTGCAAGATGTCATGTCAGCTAGGGTCAGGAGAGTGAGGAGGCCAGTCTTTCATTGTCAAAAGCCTCTTACTAGTTTCTGCAAAAAATTGCAACTTTTAAAGTGCCAATTGTATGGAGGAGTTATGATGGTATTGAGTAAATAGAAAATTAAGGTGAAAATATGCTAATTCAACCAGGTTGGGGGGGGTGTGTTTTGGTTTGTTTTTTTTGTTTTTTTTTTAAAGGACTGTAGTGGTTTAACCTTGGCTAAACGTCAGGTGTCCACCAAGCTGCTCTATCACTCCCCTCCTCAGCAGGGCAGAGAGGGGAGAGAGAAAAATAAGATGGAAAAAAAACAACCCCAAAATTGTGGGTTTAGATAAAGGCAGTTTTAATATAGCAAAAGCAAGACCGCGCAGAAGCAAAGCAAGGAAAAACAAAAGATTATTCTCTACTTCCCGTCAGCAGGTGATGTCTGGCCGCTTCCTGGGAAGCAGAACTTCAAAAAGCGTAGTGGTTGCCCCGGAAGACAAAATGTTGAAAAAAAAAAACCGAACGCCCCCCGTTCCTCCCCCCTCAGCTTCCCATTGCTGAGCAGACGTCATATGGTATGGAATATCCCTTTGAGCAGTTTGGGTCAGCTGTCCTGGCTGTGTCCCTTCCCAGGATCTTGCCCACCACCAGCCTACTGCTGAGGGCGTGGAAGAAGGGTTGGAGACACAGCCTTGGTGTGTGCTGGCACTGCTCAGCAGTAGCCACAACACTGGTGTGTTATCAACACCTCGCTGCTACCAACGCACAGCACTGTAAGGGCTCCTACGGGGAAATTAACTCCAGTTCAGCCTGACCCAGTACAATCTCCACCCCTTATTCCATACCATTTGCGTCATGCTCAAGCCCCACACACTTCTATACATATATTTATAATAATTCCATTGGTTTTAATTCTTCTTTAATTCTTCTTAACTACCATCCCCGGTCCTTTAAGATGTTGCTCTCCCATTCCATGAGTTTCCTTCTCTCCTCCAGATGTTTTGTGAACAGGTGATGACTTGTTCCCAGACTGTCAGGATGGGTGTTCAGGACAGGAGACACAGTATTTTTCGTTGTTGGGCACCAACACCGGCTTGCTTTACGTCCTTGTGAAACTCACTCTTCATCCGTTCAGGTCATTCCCTCCATATTACTTCCTACAACACACAACTCGCATCACACATTGTTTTTCCCCCAAGGTTAAATCTCCTCGAGGCACACACCGGTTCTCTCCATCCTTCCGCATTACTCACCAAGTATACCCAGGTCCCTGAGCAAAGACAATCCCAGGAATGGGTTTGCCTTTTCCCATGGGAGGAGCCATCCACACTGCCTTACCCAGCCACTTTCTCATGTGCACTACTGGGACCTTATCTCCTCCCACAGTATGCAGTGGTTTTGTTTGGGCAGAATTGTATACTCTAAAAGAGCCTAATTGCATGAATATGCTATCTTGTCTACTGAATGCATTGAAGGGAGGGCTCAGGATGAAATAGCTGCAGTTCTAAACCACAGGATTAAAAATCATAAAGTGTGTGATGTAGCTTTGCAATAGGTTTCAAGTCACTTAATTTTAGTGCCTCATTTTTTTCATCTGTAAAACAGTGATCATGGTTGCTTACAGTATTTAATTAGCTGTTTATAAGGCAATTAGTAAATTCAATGATGAAGTTTCCAGCAAGGTGCAAATTATTTAAACCACTTGTAAGCTCCAGAGAGAAAGTTGAGAAGACAAGAAAAGGAAGGGTTAGTGTAAAGTGAAACACAGAGGACAGGGTTGGATGTGGTTATACTTCACACTGGCTTAAACTGTTGGGGATTTTTTTTAACAGTGCATTTGCAATCACAGGTGAAAAGATTTGTGTTGGGGAAGCTTACTTCATATTTTAAACCAATAAAAACATGATCTGACTAAAGCCATGACTGTTTGGCCAAGCACAATGTCAGAAGAATGATTGCTTTTCAACATTCAGTCACCTTTAAGATATTTAGGACCTTATAAGATAAAATATTTATAATCGCTTTGTCTAGAAAACAAAGCAAATAACAGTAGGATCTTTTTGCAGATCTTTTTCACTGTATGATGTATGTGAACAGGTACTAGCTAAGGAATAGACAATTATCATAGTAAAACCACTAAGTCGTAAAAAAGATGGGCAAAAAACCTAATATGGAAACTAAAAAACATAATTTAGAAACCTATTTGTGTGTAGTCTGAACCCAATTCTGAACATTAGTGATATATACATGTGACTAATTCTGGATTTTACTATTTTATGTTCCTCAGAAAAGGAAACGAAATGTTTATGTGTTGTTCTTGCTCTAGTGTAAGTTCTCATTTTAGATTTCAGCAGACATCACAAAAAAGCTTTTATAACTCATTCTGAGCACTGAATGTCAAGTACCTCAAGTGGAGGGTAAGCAAGTGACAGTTTAGGGCAAGAAACAAAGTAACTGATAGGGCAAGAAACTGATAACTGAAATCACAGAGCAAGCATGGATAGACGGACAAGACATGATATCTAAGCACAGCAAGAAGGAAAACTTGCAGATTCACCAGGACCAGAAAATTGAAAGTTTCAGTGAAATAAGATAATTGAAACTAATCAGGATATTAAAATAAAGGGGGAGAATCCACTCATAGAATCATTAAGGTTGGAAGAGACCTCAAGGATCACCTAGTCCAACCATCCCCCCACCACATATTACCCACTAAACCATGTCCCTAAGTACCACATCCAACCTTTCATTACACTCCCTCAGGGACGGTGACTCCACCACCTCCCTGGGCAACCTGTTCTAACACCCGACCACCCTTTCCAAGAAGAAATTTCTCCTCATCTCCAACCTAAACCTCCTCTGGTTTAACTTGCAGCTGTTCCCCCTAGTCCTGTCACTAGTTATCTGTGAGAAGAGGCCGACCCCCAGCTCGCCACAACTTCCTTTCAGGTAGTTGTAGAAGGCAACAAGGTCTCCCCTGAGCCTCCTCTTCTCCAGACTAAACAAGCCCAGTTCCTTCAGCCGCTCCTCACTGTCTGTCATAGCCCATGAGGTGGAGCATTAGACTTGGAAAAGTTAGTGTGGGGTGAAGTTTGACAAGAGTCAAACTTACAGCTAAGAGTTTTGTGGCCATGAGGTCACAGACTGTTCTAGGGTGAAGCAGAGGGCTGCAATTCCGTGCTGAGGTGTGCCACTGCAGAAAGCCGGTTCAGAATAGTTGGGTCACAGAATGGGAAGGTGACTGGTTAGTTTTTTAGAAAATTAGGTCTCTGGTCTCAGAGGCGGTATCCTAGTTGCCTATTTTGGCTTCAGAGACTCTCTGTTTTTTGCCGAAGGACAGTCTTGAGAATACAAGTGCAAACTAAAGTCACACACTGCTTGGATTATGGTTGGCTCCTAAGTCGGAGAGTTGTGCTTACACTGGCTCTTTTTTCATCTCTATCTGCTGTAAGAGTCACAGGTGCCTAATAAGATCCTTTTCAAGCAGTAAGAGAAAAAGCTTGGATCTTCTGGTGCTTTCTGCATATACACAGTGCAAGATGTAGGTGTGATGTCACCTTTTTTCGGTTGTCCTAGTAACAAGTTAAGCTGTTATTCAAGAGAACATGTACTGGGCTCTGCAGACAGGGTAGGTGGAAGAACTCTCACTTTTGGATTTGAATAAATTGTAGCATGAATTGTTTGTTGCTATGAAGACTGAATGTGTCTGCATGTGGCCAAAACAGTGCCAAGGTGTGGGTGCACAGGACTAGACTGCACCTAAGCTGGGGGAGTTGAACTTGGCAGTTGTGAGGGGGCATGTATATAGAATGGATCTAGGTGAGAAAATCAGTATTACAAGCAGGAGCTATAGAAGAGCCTTGCGATATACACCATCACGTCATTGGATGGAGTAAGGCAGAAATCCTGCAGAAATAGTAGTTTGGGCCTTGACACTACCTAAATGTATGATCACATGTGGGGCAGAGAGAGGTGTCATGATGGGCAAGCTGCTTAGTCTAGGAGTAAATTTTCAGTGCCTGATTTAAGCCACAAGGTGTTGGGGTTTGGGTTTTTTTTGTGTTTTTTTTTGTTTGTTTTTTTGTTTGTTTGTTTGTTTTGTTTTGGGGTTTTTTGTTGTTGTTTGTTTGTGTTGTTTTTTTTTTGTAGGTTGTTGTAGGTGTATATGAAAGGGGAGGGTGTGGAATACTACTGCATTATCACGGGTGTTCTATGTCTGTGTACTCTCCTCTCTTCTTAAAAGTACTGGTACTCGAACTACATCCTCAGGCAACCCCACAAACCTTGAAGCCAAGATGAAGGAAAATCGATGGGTCAGTTGTAGGTACTTCATAGTAAAACATCCTTATAGTATCTACACTCATGCATAACTCACGCTGCTGTTGGGGGGCGCTGAATCCGTGTAAAAGGATGAATTTTTCAGTACTCATCTGTCGAGACTGGGCAGTAAATATACTAATTGTATATTAGTAAATACACTTCTTGAGCACTAGTGTAAACTGTTGAGGATACGTAGCGGGGAATGACCTCATTCCAGTAAAAGCAGAGTGTAAAACGTGTGGTCTCCTTGCCTAGCCAGCAACTCCGAACAATCTGTGGTAGAAGAAAAGCTCCCAGAAAGGTTTGCAATTATATTTCTAGGTGATGTGTTAATGAATGTATCAAGCTGATTGCTCAAGCAAGAATATCTGGTAATTAGCAGTTATGTCTGTGCTATGAGTCTGAGGAAGCAGATAACCACTTTGAAGAACTGTCTGCAGTTCAGCCTGCTGGTGGCGAATGACTCAGGAAGGTCCCAGAAATAGTTTCAGAACTGGCTCAACAGTACAATGAACCACAGCAAGAGAGGACTCTGGGGAAAAACCTGTTTTGAGATTCAGCAAGGACAAGTGTAGGGTCTTGCACCTGGGAAAGAAGAATCCCATGTGCCAGTACAGGTTGGGGACTGACCTGCTGGAGAGCAGTGTAGGGGAAAGGGACCTGGGGGTCCTGGTGGACGGGGGGATGACCATGAGCCAGCAATGTGCCCTGGTGGCCAGGAAGGCCAATGGCATCCTGGGATGCATTAGAAGGGCTGTGGTCAATAGGTCGAGGGAGGTCCTCCTCCCCCTCTATTCTGCATTGGTCAGGCTGCATCTGGAATATTGTGTCCAGTTCTGGGCCCCTCAGCTTAAGAAGGACAGGGAACTGCTAGAGATAGTCCAGCGCAGAGCCACTAAGATGATCAAGGGAGTGGAACATCTCCCTTATGAGGAAAGGCTGAGGGAGCTGGGTCTCTTTAGCTTGGAGAAGAGGAGGCTGAGGGGTGACCTCATCAATGTTTATAAATATGTTAAGGGTGAGTGTCAGGAAGATGGAGCCAGGTTCTTCTCGGCCTCACTAAGCGATAGGACAAGGGGCAACGGGTGCAAATTGGAGCATAGGAGGTTCCGGGTTAACGTAAGGAAAAACTTTTTCACCGTAAGGGTGACAGAGCACTGGCACAGGCTGCCCAGAGAGGTTGTGGAGTCTCCTTCTCTGGAGACATTCAAAACCCGACTGGACGTGTTCCTGAGTGATGTGCTCTAGGTGGCCCTGCCTTGGCGGGGGGGTTGGACTAGATGATCTTTCGAGGTTCCTTCCAACCCTTGTGATTCTGTGATTCTGTAGCGCTAATCCAGAAAAGCTGCTGCTGTCCCGGCTGGACTTCTGGGTGAACTGCAGTGGCTGGGGTACACTGACCTGTGTGCTGGAGCGAGGAGAGTACTGGCCCTGGCATCAAGCCGTGGAAGTCGGTTGTACTAATTTATTTCCTACCACAGTTAAACTGGAATCACAGTATGATAGGAAGAAGGGTTAAGAGTATTTTTCCCTCCTTTTGATTCATACTGTTTAAAGTGTCATTGCTTTTTCACATTCATGTTAAAAATAAAAAAAAAAGTGAAGTCACGGCTGAGGTGCTTTAAAAATGTCACTCCTGTAGTGCTAACATTCTTTTTTTCTATCGATCTTCCATGCCTGTTTCCATTGTACCTTGCTACAAGGATACTGTGGAACTGGAGAAGCACAGCCTTTCTATGCGGACCAAGTTTAGTTCATACCTGATGCTATGTAAGAAGCACAGTTACTGTACGATAGCAGTTGACTTGTGAGCTCAAAAGAATCTATCAGTACTTAAAGAAATAAAACTTGGGTGTAAAGGGCATGTCAATAGCCTACTAGCTATTTCAAACCTGATAAAGTGCTGGCTTTTTAATTATGTAAAGGATCTCATTACCATTCAGATTACTAGAGCTGGGAATGGGAATAAACAACCACTTGGGAGTGAAATTTCCTGTTGTAAGGCACAGTTTACAGAAAAGCCACACGAGAAGCGTTACAATGGAATTTTACTACTAGTTAGATTATTCTATTTAAGTGTGAACATGGCCTACTTGTGCACAAAACTTTGAGTTGTAAAATTTTGGTCTGTGCAGGAATAATGTGTTTTGAATTCAAAAGGACATCTAGATTATTCTGTGGAATTTATCCTGGAGAACAGAGCTGTTGTAAACACAAAGAGCGAAGCTGCAGGACTTCGGTTTTGTTTTGTTTTGTTGGGTTTTTTTCTTTTTTTTGAGAGGTCTCCTAGCGTTTCCTGTTGAAAGTCGTGCTTCAGAGGGCATTATCTAATTGTTCACAGCACTGAACAATTTTAGTCTCCTGGTCTATGGGAAAAGTGCCAAGCATATGATATTTCAGGGACCTAAACTAATAAATTACTTACTAGTTCAAATTGTAAACTGGGCTTTGCAGGAATCCTGTGAAAATGAAATGGCAGGAAGAGAGTAATGTACAAAACAACGGCAACAGGAAATCTGCCAATGTCAAAAGCTTTTTAGAGGTTTGGTCTTTGAGGGGATGGTCAAGATTCACCACTGTTTGTCTGGAAGACTGAGGAATGGCTGAGTTTGGTGGGTGGCTGTAGCTGCAGGGAAGGAATACGTGATGAGGAGATGCGGGTTAGAGATGGGAGAACAATCGCCGTGCTTAGTCCTGAATACAGGATTCCTTTCTCAAGAGGGCGGGAGAAGGCGAAAAGCCAATGATAGCAGTGGGAAGGGTCACATCTGCCTCAGCTCTTGGAAGACTGCAGGAGGAACACGGACAAAGCACCAGGTCTTTGTGGGAACCATCAGCTGAGATTTCAGTATTGTAAGGCGATCAGTGGCAGCACAGTTGAGGATCCTTGACAGCAGTGGTTTGTCAACAGAGACAGAGTTCCCTTCTTTTTGCAAACTATAGTAATAAAGATTGTGCCTTTTGATCTGTGCTGTCTTTGCTGCTACAGCTAGAACAGCCTGTAGCTCCTCTTCCTTCTTGAGAAAAGGCTCTACCTGCTGTGTTGATTGATTTAAGCTCAGTGGAGACAGAGGAAGATTTAACACTGACTTGAGGGCTTCTCTTCGTAAGTGTAAGTAGATAGATAGCCTTAAAACACGTTTCAGAGTTTAGATTTGCAGAGGCAGAACACAAAACAGGGAAACCCCTGCATTGCTGGGATGGCAGCAATGTTGTGACAGTATAAAAGAATTGCTTTAATTAAAAGTCTCTGAAGACAGCAAATCCTTCTTTCTGAGCGTAAACCAAACAAAGAGTGTTTTGTTGCTATACACAGCAGTGGCAGTCATTACTGCAGAGGTATCTACTGGACTGTGTAGGTGCTGTAGTGCTTATTTCCAAAGTCCCCAGGGATGGAACAAGGATCCGTAGGTACTCTAAGTTCACTACCTACGGGTCAATATATTCCTGCTTTGCTCACTCCAAAAAAAGTCTTGACTGCTGTGTATTTAAAAACATTCTGGGACCGTGCTGCAGGATGCAGAGGCACTGTTCTCCAAAGGAATCCTGTTCCCATGCCCTTCAGAAGAAAAAAAAAAACAACCTTGTTGAGAATCCCATATTCAAAAGGAATACTGATTTTATTGTCCTTAGAAATATTTACCTCTTTTTGTAACCACAAGGCAATATGAGCAAACCCCCATTATCTATTTATGTGTTATGTGTGTGTTTTTCCAACACACAATTTCTACTGTACCACTTGCAGGAAAATTTTGGAGTAATGAGAGGTGGAACTGCCACAACCACTTTCTGCTGTGACAGGGGAAAATGCAAATATGTATTTTTAAGCCTTTTTAAACCATTTTTTACCAAAAAAAAAAAAAGCTATGTGCATCAGAATATACTTTTTTCAGGCAAAAACAATTTGAGAAATTGTAAATTTAATTAGATTATTAATTAAAATTAGATTAATTTAAATTACATTTTAAAAGGGAAGACTTTCAACTTGGAAAAGCCATTTCTGTGCAAATGGAAATTTTTGTTGTGGAGGTTATTAAGCTTCAAAGACAGCAAGAACTGAGATTACCTGGAAAAGTACTTCGAGTTTTTCTTCAAAAAAAATAAATAAAAGGGGAGAATGAAAGTTTTGCTGATAGTCATTCTCCTTTTAGTTACTTGTCTCTGTGTGGCAAAGGAAACGAAAAGGAAAAAGAATGCTCAAAAGGCAAATTAACAGCACAGAAGACACTAATTACTTAGACAACTTTACTCAGACATGTTCAGCGACAGAAACGAAAGGCATTTTCAAACTAACTGCATTTCAGTTATAGCCATTCAAACAGCCTATTCCAAAAGATGAAGAATTCTGGTTATAAAATGCATCATGTGATATACATTATGCAAATCAAGTTTGCAATAATTTTGGTTCCAACCAGAATCAAATAAAAGAAAAATCCAAACCAGAGTGACTGTGCTTCTGCAGTGCAGAGCTGTTAGCCATGTCACAGCTGAGGTGTCTGGCTTCATCGCCAGCAGCGCTTAGGAAATGTAAACTGGTTTTGCCACAGTTTTCAAGCTTGAATCGTGTTGTAAAGCAAAACTGTTCACATCAAACCAAGTAACCTTTGTTCTGTGTCACAGGAATTATGTATCGCAAATCCTGCGCCTCTTCAGCAGCGTGTCTGATAGCCTCTGCTGGGTACCAGTCCTTTTGTTCTCCAGGCAAGGTGAACTCTGTCTGTATCAGCTGCTGCAACACTCCGCTCTGCAATGGACCCCGGCCGAAGAAGAGGGGGAATTCGGGCGTGGTGCCGAGGGCACACGTGACAACCACCGTTCTGCTCCTTAAATTGGCTCTTTTGGTTTTGCATTGCTAAACTTCAAGCAATTTTTTTGCCCTGACACAGTTTGTGCCGTCTCTGCCTTTCTTTAAAGACACTGCAATTATTTTCTGTTTGTTTCCAAATCCCAGTCAACAGCAAGGGAAGTTCAGTGGTTGTAGGGAGAGGGGCTGATATTTTTGGCAGCTAATGAATTCAGTTAGCAGATTGAATTTCCAGTGTGCACTTAAGAATCCCAGCAGCAGGATACAGAACTGCTCTTTTTGCATAATTGGAAACAAATCCATCTGTTTTATTCCTTTTCAGATGTAGTCAATTCCTCAGTCATTTTTATTCCATGTTTTTAAGTTCATTGCTAATCATTAACTTTGCCTTATGAAGTCATACTTGATGTTCACAAAGGCCGTTTTGTGCGTCTGGGCTGGGCTCTGAGCTAGTCTCTAGTGGCACGACTTCCAAGCTGGGCTCCGGTGGTTCGAGACCTGGTTTGTGTGGACTGCAGTCAGGCTTGGTCTCATCCTGAAAAGTGCTTAAGAAAACTTTGTTGTTGCCCCTTGTAGAAGAATTGCGCCTGGACGACATAAAAAGTAGTGGGCGTAGAGACCGGCTGCTCCTTTCTCTGGAGCTCAGGTTGGCTCTGAGAAACTTCTCCTTGTTGGCATGCTGTATTGTCAGGCGGCAGCGGAGGACCTGCAGAAACACGCTGCGGAACTGCTGAGAAGAGATATTATACAGGAGGGGGTTCACCACCGAGCTGAAGTAGAAGAAGATGTCGGCAATGGGAAGAAGAGTGACGTACGCTCCGAAGTAGGAGACAGTCCAGTCCTGCTTGGGTTTAGCAGCAGCCATGATCCTCCTAACCTGGTTTGGCATCCAGCATATCGCCAGAGTTGCAACAATGAGTCCTGCAAACAGAAAGAGGAAGAAAGATACATGGGGGGGGGAAACCATAAAATACTTAGTAACAGCGCTGCACTTACTTGTTAGAAAATAGTACCAATTTTTCAGTGTTTTGCTTGACAGCTTTTTCTGCCAGTAGCATTTTTTTGGTTGTTGTTTTTAATAACTGTTACAAGGTCATTGCAGCACATGCTCCGACAGAAGACTGCACAGTGCTTGGATAGTGTTTCTTCGTACCTATTGTCATTTCTTAGTTTTCAAAGTGTTCTTTCATTGATACCTGTATCTTCGGAAAGAATGCGTTTTTACTTGGTTTTCATTCTTACATTTCTGATGTCTTTCCCTTTACTTTGAAAAACAAACAAAATAAATAGAACCTATAGCCATATTAGATCAGGCAATACCCAGAAGAGATCTGATACTTGTTTGTACTTTTAAAAAAAAAAGTATGCATAATAATATATTTCGTGTTATTTTTGGTAAATTTCCTCTTACAGAAGATATTTTTAAGTAAAAATATGTATGGATCTTTTTATGGTAATTAAGATATGTTGGGCTTTCTTAAAAATCAAATTCCAGTGGAATTAAATTATGAATGTAAACAAGAAAAACCCAAGCCTAGTCATGAAAGTGTAAGCAGTTTCAGATTATAAATTATGCTTAGAAATGTGGTACTGACCATTTTGTATTTATATGTAAATATAAATACATGTTGCTGCATCACTAACGGCATTAAAAAGGGAGTGACTGAAGTGTTGGATGTCTGAAAATTCTGCCTCTGTGGACCAGCGTTCACTAGGGTTGCAGCGGTGATACCAGCCCCAGCACAGCAGCCCTGAAGAAACACAGGGGTGACCTTGAGCAGGTTCTGGTCCCGGGCAGGAGGCGCGGAGCAGGGGAAGGGCACACAAATCCTCGTCAGCATCCACCGCTTCTGGTGTGGGTCAGTGCTGGAAATCCTGACATCTTGCGTGAAATACCAGGTACACAAAATAATTCTTCCCAGGGCTCCCCCCCAGGCGTTACTTCTGAAGCACAATACAGCCACCAGTTTACTGCTTCCACTGTGTTTTGCTCTTTGCAGGAAACGTGCCTTACACGAACACTTCCAGGGAGCAGGAGTTGGAGACTGGCTTCCCTGCTGCAGAGGCACAAAATAGTAGAGAGTATCCTGATAGTGCACAGTTTTCCCTTCTAGGAGACTTGTGTTATATTGTGAATCTCCTCCAACAGAAGCACAGAAATGTTTTAATTTTTCCCTGTCTATATTAAGTCAGAGCGTGCCCATTGAACAGATCACTGTAGGAATGCAATTCTGAAACAGCACACACTGATTTTTCAAGCCAGGAAAATGGTATTTCAGTAGGGGAAGGTGTGAATGTAACAGGGAAGGGGGGCAGAAAAGAGAAGAAAGTTTTTTCATAACTTTGAAACTGCCAGGGCTGAAAAAATGTGCGTCCAAACTCTCTCCACCACCACCCCCAAGCAAAAAAAAAGGTATGAAGTGTCTCCTTTAAAAAAAAAAGAATAAAAGTTCTTAATGAAGTCTATAATTATTTTTAACAACATATGATCTCAGTGAATGAGATACCAAATAAAAGTTGTCTTTTTGATCATTTGCTTCTGTAATCACTTATGTCCCAGTAATTTTGGTAGGATGGGGGAGCAGCGTAACTGGCAGCACTAGGCTAGGAGCCCTGGGAGGCTGTTCGTCGTAGGCAGGTGACAAATGCGCTTCCCTCTGCCGTTCTCTGTTCTTTAACTACCGTAACTCTCCTCAGCCACCACCTCTTTATTGCCATTCCTACACAATCCATGCCCCTTTGCTTGGCTGCCCTACTCCTCCCCTGCTGCCTTGCCTCATTTTTCAGTATCTCTTGTGTCTCTTTCATAAGCTGATCTGAATTTTCTATTAGCCCTACAGATTTTCTACCTGGGGTGGTTTTCTCTCTGCTGTCAGCATAACAAATACAGGGACAGCAGTCCTGGCACGGACCAACAGGAGAGCAGGGGCCCTGAGCAGTGACTTGTGACAGGCCTTATAAAACAGCAGCAAAAGGATGCTACTGCTCCGGTGTGGCTTTTTCTCCTGAGCAACTGAAACGCAAAGCCCACAAACCCGGGGCTGCAGAGTTCTTGTCAAATTTTACCAGACGATCTTTTTTTAAGGGAAAATACGTGCTCTGGTGTAATTTTGTTGTTGATGATTAGAAACAGGACACTTCATCATGCTGATTAATAGTTTCCTAAATATGAATGCTGCTGTGAAAAACTGTGAGCAGACAATGTGTGCATTCAGTTTTAAAGCTCAAGCGCAGTGCTCTGAGATGTCTGATTTTTTCACTTTTATCTGAATTCTTTGCATTTCTTTTTTTCAGTTCAAACTGCCAAGTGCTTAAGATTCCCTGCCCTTGCATTCTTCTTTTGTTCTGGGGAACTGAATATTTCGTTATGTGTACAGCAAGTGCAAAGTGCACAGCTTCTGCCCTTGCACAGTGCCGTGAGCTCGGTCTTTTGGGGGTGCGAGGAGATGTCTGTACCACTTTGTTGTTGTCTAGGCACGAGTAATTGTTCATTCTTACACTTGGAAAAAATGCTTGTTGATTCAACTGTTTCCAACTGTTCACACTTGACATGGAGGTATGAAGTAAACTGAAGAGCATCAGAAGAAAAGCTTTATGTTCAGTCCTTAGCACATTAAATATTTTGACTGAATCACTGCTGCCATCAATTTGAACTTGTACCCAGGCTGTAGGAGTTTGCATCCTACTGTAGTGTGCAGAAGGTGTGTGAAGAACGCTGTACCAGCTCGAATGCGATGTAAACCAACCTGCACCTTACTCCAGTACTGACGCATTTTTCCGCTTGAGCTTGCTGCCAGCTAGGAATTAAACTCCTTCGCGTTTCATCGCATGTCCCACTTTGCCTTCCACTCCTTCTTTTTAAAGTGACAAAAATTAGTAGCTCCTTTTTATTTTTTTTCCCCAATTTTCATGACTATTGTGCTGAAGTGACACACGAGACGAGAGCATTGGTTCTATTGAATCATGATGTTTATAAACAAATTAATGCTGTGGTCCAGTGACCTCCATCACTGGTGCTTAAAATTTCCCACGCATGTTTGAATCAATCGGTGTCATCTTCAAGAATGCATTAGACCACGCCAGTAGAAGCCAGGAGACCTTACCTACTTGCCTATCCATAAGTGACTATGTCTCAACCTTTAGGTAAGAGTTTGAGCTTACAATTCATTTAACATGGATGTAGATATTTCAAGGTAACAAAAAAAAAAGAGACATGCAAAGATCCTTGACTAAAACCATTTTAAAAAGCTAAGCCATAAGCCAGCCACAAAATAGTTTACCCAAATAGGAATTACCACATTCAACTACTATTTTAATCTAGAAAAAAAAAAAAAAACCCAAACCAAAAAACAAAACCCCTCCACCCTAAATCTCTTTAAAAATAAAGCACACAAACATAACAATGATTCAAATTTGGGAATTGTCATTACAGCTTCCCAAAAGTGGATCTTACAGTATTAATTCTTAATATGTGACAAAGGATCATTTATGTAGTAAAATAAACCTAGCGTTTAAGTGCCAATAATATAAATATGCATTGCTGGCACAGGATAGGAGTTTGGCAGTCATCTGTCCCTTAGCAATACTTTTTTATTACGCAGAACATTCCTCTGGGCCATAGGGGACTGAATTAAATTCATTATGAACTTTATTGGGAAGGATTTGAAACACATGCAAATGTCTGGCAGAGTAGCGAGGGCTTCTTCCTCCACCCTTCCAGATTTTGATCGTTCTTCTGTTGAATAGATTTTTGCCTTTTTTTTTTCCTTCACCTGAGCACTTAAATCTGTCTCCTTTTATAGTTTACCGCTTCGCCTCTATCCTGGCTGCTGCCAGCTCTCCCACAAAACTTGGAATTCTCTACAAAATGATCATTGTCACTAGGAAACGCCAACAACGCTTTATTTGGCTGCCATAGCCCATTAGCCGAGGCCGTTGTGATGACCTCAGGTACATGTTCCTTTGCCCAAGGCACTTAACCCTGACCACCCTAGTGTGTCGAGGTCGGCCCGACGCTGCTGCTCTCATCACAGTTAGCCTAAGCAGTGTTAAACCTCAGACTTTGCTTTTCTCTGATTTAATTAATGGCACAAAGGCAGGTTCTCAACATCTGCTTGTAAACTGACATTTAAATGGCAATTGTCAGTGGAATATAAACATATGGTTACTGAGTTATGAGTCAAGTGCGAGCAGTGATGCAGCAGGTTCAGAGGGATATGGGGGTTTTGTTAATGCTCATTTCATATTCGCATACTTGGCCCAACTATACTCAAAGGTACAATGTGCCATTAATGCCCCATGCCTTAGTCACAAAGCCTTCCAGCCGTGCCGCAGCGGTATTGGCTCCCAAAAGAGGAAAATACTGAGACCATCCCTCATCATTAAGTTTACTGCCATAAAGCAATCCCAATCATGAGGAAAGCACTTGATCCCCATTTGATTCTGCTACAACTGGCTTTGGAAATACAAGCAAATGCACGTTCTCACTAGTCAGGTTCTTGATGGTCATAATATCGGTCACTACTAAATTGGGACAAGGGAAAAAGAAGTCTCAGTATTAATTAAGAATGTGACTTTCAGAAGATGGGGTATTGGCTTGTATTTATGTTATTATTTTAACCAGGACTCAAAAATCTTGCTTTTCCTTAGAAATAGGGACCTAAGTCATTAGGTTATTGTCTTTCTCACTTCGAAGAAAAAAGGCAAGCCATAAAAGTTCAGTCTTCAGTCACTGAGATGACCTTCCCAACTGCAGATCAATGCAGAGCTGTCTTCCAGCTTCTGCAGCTGCTCCCTGCCTCTGCTGCTGCAGTTGTCTGCATGTGAGAAGTCAGCTGCCATATGCTTATTGTCTACTGTCATTTAAATGTCAGTTTACAAACAGCTGTTACGTTCACTGCTGAGTCTGACTTGTAAGTGCAGCAAAGAAACCAACCAGAATGGTACCGAATGGCTGCGGGCGCTGCTCGGCTATGCTGCCGGCAGCAGGAGCGATGCAGACTGCGCTTCCTCGACAGCGTTAAACTGAGGAAGGCCGGAACAGCTCCAGGAGGGAACTGTCTTCCCTGCTCTCCAACCTTAAGAATTTCCTACCAGGGCTTCTTCTGGCAGGTAAGAGTTTGGAGAAGTTTCTCTGGTCTACCAGCAGCTGGGTAGAAGTTCAGATCCAAACATTCAGCTTTTGATAGCTTCTGGTGAGTATCTGGTGTTCAGCCACCACTCAGCTCACCAGGTGATGGAACACACCACCACCACCCCCCATTCTGACCAAGAGCAACTAGCTGTTGATGAGCAGAAGTGTGGCCTGGGGGGTGGGAGAGGGGAACACACCTTTTATTACTGCTCCCAGACTGGTTACTCCCTTCACCTTGTGTTTAAGGTCAGCAGGTTTAAAAGCAAGAGCCAGAGAGGAACAGCAGCATTTCTTCAGTGCTTCTGTGGAACTTACCGTGTTTCTGCCTACCTGCCAGAGCTGGCACCCCCACGTAAATGGGTCCCTATAGCATAAACCCTCTGCTAAAAGGCCTCTGTGGATCCCAAACAAGTCTTGTTACACGCAGTGCCATCATGCCTGCACCCTTTCTGTGCAGCCTGCCCTCACTGTCTAGCTAGGAAACCTCTGCCGTCTTGTTCTCTGAGATCTAGAATTAGGATGAAAAGGTGATGGGACACATTGGAAGGAAAAGCCTTCAGAGACAGCGAAGTGGCCACACTCTGCTTGTGTACACACACTTGGAGCAAATGCAGAAGGCCCAAATAGGCCTCTGCATTCGCTACGTTACTAAAGCCTGCCCATAAATACAGTCCCAGCTGGCATGCAGACAGCGCCACACGTAGCACAGGCATGAGAGAAACTTACCACCAGGTTCCCAACAGAGCTGCTGGTGTCCCCCTGCTTAACGTTAACGACATCGTTTCGTAGGCAGCGATTCACAGCTGGATCTCCAATCAAAGCCTTGTCAATTTGTGTCCTGCACTCTGTGCTACGCCTCCGTTTCTGGGAGCTGTTAGGGATCCCGCTCTTAGTTACAGAGTTACTTCAGGAAGCGCCACCAACCAACTGCTCTATCAAACAGAAATGGTGGGTTTGCTGCCCCTTCCACTAGTGACACTTAACTTCACATTTCCCAAAAATCAGTTGCTCAGTCCTGTATTCTGTGCGTAGTGTCGCAGCCATCAATAAGGGTTTTGCTTGAACGAGGGCTGCAGTGTGCTCCATGTGCAGGATAAAGCATCTGATGAAGTTCAAAACAGGAAAAGAATACTAATATAAACCTCCCCTTCCCCTCTCAACCACAAGCAGGTTTCTTCTGCTGAAGGACAAACATTATAATAATAATAATAAGCACATATTGATGTATTGAGGTGAATATAAAAATGTATTAACCTGAGAGATAAATATTGATACTGCTTTGTCTGTGTCAATATTTAGTTCAAGGGACAATAAATTTTCATATTCGCTGAAAGATGTCAATACGTGCATTGCTACATGCATTTTGTATAAACTCAAATTATTCAGCAGCTCTGTTCCGCTTAGCCTCAACTTTAAGAATCACAGATTTGCCTTTCAAAAATTCTTCTCTGGAAGGGAAGGAGGCAATAAGTAAACTGTCCCTGCCCAGGCAGTAAGACAGGGAGAAGAGAAGACACGGCCAGCATACACCTCCAGTGATTGCCCCAGCAGAGTTTTTCTAACCACCGGAGGTCCCAGGCTCACCTGGGATCTGGGCTGGCTGCTCAGCGTAGTTTTGTATGTCTCCTGTGCCGTTTCCTCACGGCTGCACATCAGCGACCTGCTGCCTTTGCTGTGGAGCCACTTCACACATAGACCACGTACACAGGGGTTCCACTGGCAAAGCGAACCGGATAAAATCCAGCCTCTGCCCCTGCTTGTGCTGGTACTGCAGGGATAACAAGGACAAAGGAGGTAGCGAGACAACATTTTTGTCACTAGCACAAGCAGGCAAATTTCCAAGCACTCAGAGAGAGGCTCTGGCAAACCCCCCACAGCCCTTCTCAGAATGGGTTTGAACGGAACAGAAGCCAGTAATGAACTAGTTATCTTTATAAACACTGCCGGAAGGATTAAGCATATGGCCTGGGACAAGCCGTTGAAAACCAGCTCCATGTAATCTGATCCTGTCAACAGCTTCCAGCAAAAAGCGATGGACCAGCAATTCCCACAGCCTTCGGAGGGACTTGGGTCCATCTAGTGTTCATGATGCTCTCCTGGCCTCACGGGGCCTGTACAACGAGGCCACCTCATTAGCCAGCGCAGCTGAGTGATAGGACAGTGCTGTCCCACGAAGTGGTGCAATAAATGAGAGGCACTGAGAAGAACCAAGCTGCTTCTTGGTGCAATAAATGAACCAAACCTGCAAGGTTTTCATAAAGATGTTGCTGTTCTATTGCACATAAAGTTGTCTTGTCTTCCACCTGAAGACACCATTAATAGTCTCGCTAAATTATAAATGCTAAAGCGACACATGCATTCCTCCTGCAAACAGCTGTTCTTTCCTCAAACAGCAATGCATTCAGGTGTGGGGCACCAACAACACAGGGAATTTACTTTTATCCCCATTAAAAGCTTCCATAGACAACTGGGGTTGTCAGGCATATCGAGAAGTATTTCGCACCCCTTTGCACTGGAAAAACACCTGCAGCTGCTTTTGAGACTTCATTTCACAGGTGACTACATGACCACATAAACCATCCCCTAGACCCAGGAGGTGTTACCAGAAGCTGAAGTGTACATCTTCTCACTTGGATTGGACCCCTCAAATACCCTTAATGCTGCTACGAGATCATTGAGACCAAACTGGCTTGTCAGAGGCTTTGGCCTAATGACACAACAAAACAACAGCGTGCTTACAGCTCCCATCTCTGGTTGAAATCCCCGCAACACCCAACAGTTTGCTCAGTTCAGGTGCTCCCTGCTCTGCTGCACACATTCCTTCTGCTTGACTACCAACAGAGAGCTGCTCCAGGCCGGTCAGGGCCCTGCAATATCACATCAGCGACCGCGTGGCAAAGGGTGAGGCGAATTTCGTGCTTCCTGCAACCTGATCTCTAACAGAAATTAATGCTGAAGGAACCCACCCAGAAGAACACTTGTGCTTTCTTGCAGTGATGATGCTCTGTTGTACTTCAGCCCTCTACAAGTGATAAACAGTGTATTGGCTTGAGAAACACGAACATTCTCATTAAACAAGGAGAAGATTATGAGAGACTTACATGGAGCTGAACCAAAGTTTCCAGCATGCGTATCACTGATCCATCCAGCTGGGACTTACGGGCCACTACGGCAAAATCATTTCTGACTAAAACGTACCAGCTTCCAGGGATCCCATCACACTTCTCCACAAGCAATGGCAAACAGAGCTCTTCGGGCGAATAAGCTAGTTTTGCTTTGCACTGTCACTGAACGGCCCTCAGCCATAGGTAGAGTGACACGGGATGCATCAGCAGTTGTCAGGGGAACATGGATATGCCGAATGTAATTCGGGAGGACACAAGTGTTAACAGTTTTACTTCTCAGCAGTTTAAAATATCTGACAATTATCTTCAGTTCTTAGCAGGGTCAAGTTTTGCTTCTCAAATATTTTAAAATAAATACTGCCATTTCACAGTGCAAACACTAGTAAAAAGCTAAAAGTACTGAACTGTAACTGAAGATGAGCAGCGCTTTTCTGGGGACCCCCAACTCTGTGGACAAAGGAAGTTGGTCACTGCGCAGCCAAGACTGACGCGAAACATAACAGCTAACCGGAGAATTTCGTATACTCCCTGGTCCTCTTCGGTGCTTTCCTTCACGTAGGTGGGTAAACAGCCATGAAATCGTTAGACCTTACAGCAAATACCAACTTGGCATTTGAAGCACAGGTCGACTCTGTTTCGTTCAGGTGCCCATCTTCTGGTTTGTCAATAAAAGCTGCAAAATCCAGCATCTACTTTGGAGACCTTCAGTCCCACTCACTGTAACAATTCTCCAGTAAAAACATAAAAGAAATTTTAAATCAGGGCCACTTTGGTGAAAAGAAGATCAATAATATTTTGGAAATATACATAGACTCAGAACCAGAAGACATACTGTGGTAAAGTAATTACATTTTAGACTGTTTGTTTTTAGAAATTTTAACATTCCAGCTGTCAGAAAAGACATGCTCATTGGAAACTGTAATTTCTGCACTCAGAAAGGACTTTTAAAAAACACTAATATGGACTCTGGGTAGAACAGGTTTAGTTTTTATTGATGCTTCTTCCTTGCAAAACAAATTCTTGCCATGGTTGCTTTGATTTTCTTTTAGAAAGAGTGAAGACTTGTTTTCTTTCTGCATTGGCGAAACAATGGAAAAAATACATCTTCCATATAAATCTCATTTAAATTCTGCGTTCTAACTAGCAAACACAATTTGGAATTGAGAGGTTTTTTGTTTTTACATTACAAAATCAGCCGTTGCAACATTAAACAGCTCATCTATTGCAATTCAGCAGGAGAAATCATTGAACAATCAACTGCAGAATACAAATACAGAAACACAATATATTAGCTCGGAAGATACGTAAGATACTCTTGAGCTCTGCCAGAAAGACAAGCTTGAGCTATATGGAACCGATCGTCATGGGAGACTCAGCAAAGCTCTTCCTAAACGAGAGAGATATTATCAATCTCCAAGTCAGCTTTTTGTACCAAAACACCTCAAAGGAAGAAAACTTGCTGCTTTGTAGCAAGTGAGATGAAAATGGAATTACTGATGCACAAATGGTAGCAAGATCATGCTTGCCAGCTGCTTTAAAAAAACAAATGCAATTGGAGTTTATGTTCAGCAGCCCAAGTGAGAAAAGAAACCAAGGCAAATTGCCATAAAAATTACATGCAGCTACCCAAATTCTACACCAAAACCCGCAAGATGAAGCAGGATGCAGAGAGTGGAAGAGCAAACCTGTACCAAGGCCGGTGCAGCACCAGTGTCACGATGGCTGACAGCTTGGTGGCTGAGCTTTGGGACTGAAGGCCGATGTTCTCCTCTGTCCCTGAGGAAAGTGAGCAGTAAGACCCTGGTACCTCAGTTTCCCTTGATGGGAGGAAAAAGAGAGCGCTGCCAGGGATCAAACATCCCGTTTCTTCCTCCACCCTCATTTACAATCTAGCCACTACAGTTACATGCACCACCCAAGCTATTCCTGGAGCTAACTCCCACTGCGTATGGCCTTTGCAGCTCTTCCACCCCAGCATAAGGTATTTTATCTGTCTGTGATATGGGTGAGGCTGGCTGTCTTGACCAGAAGGTACGTTTCTGCCGAAGGAAAGGCAGGTGGAGGCTGCAGCACCAGGGCACAGTGTGGTGTAAGAGGCTGGCAGCAGAGATGAGGCTGTTGCAGCAAACTGTGGGTACAAACAGGTCCCCCCCACAAACCAGCGGAAGGGAGCCTCTCATCCCCCAGAGCTAACCCTTAGGTAAAATCATCCAGAAAAGTACTTACACAGTCCAAATATGCCTTTTCACCCACTACAAATCTGGCATGGGCAGGTGAAAGGCTGCCTGAAGGACTCTCACTTTCTTCTAAACACACCGACAGCCTGCTCTGACAGCAACGAGCCTTTTCTGCTCTGAACAGATTCCTCTTCAGGCGGAAAACAATAACCAAATGCAGTCAAAATGAAAGCCAAAGTTTCACACATCTCCAGAACCAATTTGGTTTAAGGTTTAAGGAGGATCATGATCTGCAGGGGAGCGAGGAAAGCTTTCTTGCCTGGGAACAGTGTTGTGAGAAATGAACTGAGGTATTTCGGGGCGGCAGACAGCAAGGAAAGGGTGGGGAGAGGGGGATGTCCCATTCCACCACCTCCAATACAGCCACAGCAGCAATTCCAACACCACAGGTCAATGAAGACCAAATTCCAGTCTGACTCCTTGAAGCATGTCCTGGCTATCAGGATGTAAGTATTATCCAACAAGGCAGTTTTATTCTTTAAATTAGGCCTAACCTTTGATAATTTGGATCAAAGCCTTGGGTAGTGGTGAAGCTACTCGAAACTGCACCAAGAAGAATTTCCTGGCCAAACACTGTTTGTTTGCAGCTTCCCTCCGAGAAGGTTATTCAGGGAGCAGTACCATTTCCATTGCAGCAAAGTCTCTTCTCCGCTACCACCTGAATCTCCTTTTATTTACATTTCAGAGCTGTCCAGAGAATCGTAATGAGTGCAAACATGTCAAAACCTCCTCTCTCAAACCTTTTCAAGGAATAGATACACAATATGAAGCGTATTCCTCCCCCTTGCCACAACCTTGGCAGCAGCCTAATTCAAAGTCTGTGAGACTCAAAATCTCCCCGTATCAGGTGAGAAGGTGAATGTGCTCTGCGAAATGGCATTCAAACAAACACCTGAGCATGGATTCGCTGAGCACGTGGGCACCGTTTGGGTTGGGGGCCTTGTGTCTGTGCTGTGATATTTGCACTTTGCTTTCAGATAGCTGCTGGGGACTTCCAAAAATGCCTCAGCTAGCCGGCACGCAGCAATAGCTCACAGCAGACATCAGACAGCATTTCTTCGTCTCCTCCATAAGTGCAATCTCGGTCTTGTGTCTCAGTATCAGTAAAAGATGTCAGCTCATTGTTTTATATGTAATTTATTGGAAGTAAACTCCTTTATAATGATTTTTAACTTCAAAAAAAAAAACCACAGAGCATGTTCCTGTCTTTATTCAAGGCATACAGGGTACATTTTTGCAGGGTACATTTTGGCCTTTTAACTCTCTTTTATTTCCTTGAGGTGAATCCACAGCTAACTAGAGTATTCCAGGTGGAATTGAAGCATGCAGCTCGCTCTATCTTTTGTAGCACCTTTCCAAGAAACACTAAGAACTATAAGATATTACTGCAGACCTGAGAAAACTAATTAAGCCAGAGCTCCAACTACCCGACAGCTTGCTCCCTCCCTCTCTCCTAGAAAGTACAGGAATGAGACAGTGCTTTTTAGAGGAAATCCTATAAAGAGAGAAGTAGAATCAAGATGTGGCAATGCATTTGATTCAGTTTTGCCATTTTTAATTTAAATTCTGGAATCTGGTGATAAATATGATGTTTCCTGGAGCACAGAGAAGATGCAGGGGATTTTAGCAAGGACTAAATCTACTGTATTGTAAATTACAAAACACATTTCTTCTTCCAGCCTCATGCAGCTGGCTCCAGCTCTGGGCACACAGGATCACAGGGGCAGAGAAAACACTTTTACAATAACCCTCTCATATATAATAAATATATGACTATGAAAGAGAAAAAGAAGATGACTAAATATCAGAATTCACAGCAACTGAGATGGCAATTATAAGCATTTGGGAATGTTCCTATGCATTTATATGGCACCTTAAGTTCAACTGCTGGTCTTCATTTTGACCAGTACCATGACAGAAATAGGCAATCCTATTGCTTCTGACATTGCTATGTAATTAAGTAGCTGCTCTTCCCCCATTAACATGGCTATATCCACTAGACCTTCATTTCTCATCCTCTTTCCAGAATGGTCTCTTACTTTGAAATAAGTTTTTCTACTGAGACCTATCACCTAAGTTCTCGAGTTTTATAAGGTTTTCACCTACTAATGAGTGAAATGACTCCCAAGAGCTAACAGAACTAATTTTTCTTAAAATATTCAAGATTAAGAAATTAAACCAAGAAGTTTAAATCATGTTCTTATGTAGCAGTAAACTTCTTTAACCAGTAAGTCACGTAGCAGAAGACAAGCAGCTCTCCCCTAAGATATCAGAGCAAAAAAGGGCTCATCCCCTTGAAGTCAGAGAGCCAAGGGTGCTACACGGAATGCTGCGCAGCTGTGCTGCGGGCAGCAGGCTGCCCTTACAAACCCTGCCTCCCACCTCTCAAGTCAAGGAAAAAGATTTTTGGTGACTGCACCAGTGAAGAGTCTTACAGCAAAACACAGCAGGAGGTCTGCTTTGGGACACTGATGGGATCCTCCATCTCTTTACTAAGGCAGCCGGAACACACAAGGTCCTCTAATGCTCTGCCACACACCAAGCAAATAATGTCACCTGATTTGCTACAAGAATCTTCCACCTACAGAATCTCCCTAAATCCAGAGACAGCATCTTCAAAAACCAGACATTTCTTTCCTACTGCTTTCCATTTACCCAAGTTGACTTTATCGGACAAAAATTCCCGCGGAGGTGGAAACTAATTCACGGTAGGAGAAAGCAATCATGTCCACTGGTAAACAACAAGAAACAACACGGAGGAAAACCATATTTTAAAAGGCTGGTGCATAACACTGGGATTGCACTTGCTCTGCTACCCTACGCCACCTCATTACCTCAGTGATTGCAGAAATCCTGTTACACTCACTTGGAACATCACAATAGGATCAGCTGCTGAATGCAGCTGAAAACCTACTTAATTATTAGCTGATCACAAAGACCAAAATTTACTCTTGCATCTTCTGATAATAGGAGAATGGTTTCGGTTCTTACTAGTGTAGCCATATTTCTATAATATACTGTACTATTTTTTAAATTCTATGTGCAGTCAATCATATTACCATGCCCTACAGGAGGTTTTTGCTAAGTACTTAAAAAAACCCCAATGTACACAGCGTAGAAAAGCATCACGGCATACTATGAAGATTCATGCTTAATTTTACATTCTTTATTTGGCCAAAATAGTAGTTGTTCTGAACTCAAACTCATATTTGTAATAAAAACCCCACTCAGCTGCTCATATACTAAAGAAACAATTCATGACTGAATAATGTACCAATTCAAAAGCAATCTCTCTAAGCTACAGGAAACCTCTCGAGTTGCTAGTCTGAACAAAATGAAGCCTCAACAAAATGAACCACTTTGAAACTAAATGAAAATTTAGCAAATTGATCTGAACAAGAAAATCTTATGTACAATGCAATGTTTTTAGCCACAACCGAAAAGCCTGTTAGAGATCACCACTGAAAAAAAAACCCCACCAATAAATCAAAAAGATGGTGTTATTGTTTGTTTGCTCGTTTTTCTAAAGCAGGATATTTCATTTCATAATGGGATAGTGGGTTTGTAAGTTTGTGTTCAAATAGCAACTGGCAAGTGCTGAAAGGAAAAAAAAAAGGCACCATTGGAGGTTTTCTTATAAAGGGATGTTCTCTCCTCTGGATTTAATTTTTAATCCACATTTTGGTGCACCTGGCACCTCACAAACCCCTCAGCTCCAAAGTCACTCTGAGATCAGCACACCAGCAGTCAGCCTGGTGTACAAAGAAGGGAGCGTTTGGTTTGTGCACTGCCATAAGCTAGTGGAGCAAAATGATTGCAGATCAAAATTATGAGGTTGCTGGAGCAATTTACATTGCCAAGACAAAGAGCAGAGGGAGAGACAAGATGCAAACGCTGGAGGTGCAGTCATCCAGCAGCGCAGCAGGAGCATAAAGGGTAATGGAAGAAGGGGAGAGGGGGACGGTAAGGGAGGAGGGCTGAAGGCAGTGACGGTATCAAGAATCACTTATTTTTCCAAAGTGGCATGCCACAAGAAAATGCTATTTCCACTGAACCAGTAAATGATTCTGTTTTTCATGGAGGTGGCTTCAAGGAAATAAGGGGCTGTGGAGAAGGTCTAGTCATGCAAAAGCACAATTTGCAGCTGGAAGCTTATTTCGAACAAGAGGAAGATGAGAACACCTTTAGGGAAGATGCATAGCTCAACCTCATCTAGGACTACGAGGGCGTTAAAATGGCAGTTACACAATTAGCAAGCACCAAAGGCTTTTATAAACAAACAAACAAATAGGGTCAGCAGGCTCAAGGCTGGCTTAAGAGGTGTCAGTGCTGGTGGATGTGCCAGCAGCAGGCAGGGACTCTCTCTCAGACTGAGACACATCCTGGGTTGGGCTTTAAAGAAAGCTACTTCCCTATCTGGTCCCAGGGGCGAAATTAAAAGTCTGTTCTAACAAGCTGAGCAGCAGCATTAGACATGTGGGACTCAAAAGGACATTTTACCCATCTGAAGCATTAAGAGAACGGATTTGCATTGTACATTTGTTTGGAAAAAGGGATTTATTTTTCTTCTAATTAAGTGGTATTGAAATATGCAAACTGTGCGCCGTTCCCTTGCTCTGCTTGAATTAGTGATTTACAATGACAGTTTACTTTTAGTTCCACACCTGGAAATAGGAGATAAATCAAGTGATAAGCTGCCGACGATGGTCTCAAAACGGAGAGCACTTTACCCAAGAGTTCCTTGGAGCTTGCTGAGCTGGCACTGCATTATAGCAGATCCGGCAAGATTATCAACTAATGACAGGAGCTGAAGCCAGTTATGACACTATAACACAGACCCCATTGGTGCACACTTTGCCTTGATGTTTTTAAGGGAGAAGAAAAAAGCAAGCTACTGCCTTCAGAAGGTCTTTCCGGAACAAATGAGCGTGGTTTTCATGAGCATTAAGCATGCCTGTGGTAAAGAAAATTTCTAGCAAGCCCTAGAGCCTCAGGTACCTCTGAGACCTGAGACAAATCCCTGGAGAAGGGCAGTGGCCTCCACCCTCATGGCCTGGTGAGAACTGGGAGCAAGGCTCAAAGCACTTCCCAGGATGATGGTCTGCTGGACCAAAACAGCAGCCAAACACTGTGGGGACTGTCCCCAAAACCAGTGCAATGTGCTGAGAGGCACACACACCACTCCCGCTTGGTACCACAGCACTGAAGAGCACGCAACACTGGCTGGAACACTGCTGCACCCACCAGCTCTGCCTGGGAAACGGGGTCAGGGGCAGCAAAATCTCTGCCAAAAAAAAGATCCATTCTCTAATGCCTGCAGTTGTCCATACCAAGGAGCTGCTTTCCTGCACTGCTGGCTGGCAAAGCTCAGCAAGGCTCCCCCCTCCCACGTCCCCTTGGGAATTCACTGTTCCCCAGCCAGGAGGGGGATTTGGGGAGCTTCTCTTGCAAGCCAGCAAACATTTATGCTGTATTACCAACGCCCTGAAGCAAAGAGAGGGCATCAGAGCTGGGAGAAAAGAAAAACAGAAAAAGCCCCAAGGCCAGAAAAAGAACACCGGCACGGAGACACCAGGTGAAGATTGACTTCTGCCTCCTACAGACAGCTTCAAGGAAATGCCTCAGCTAGTTTATGCTGATCCACTCTGGGTTTCGCTTGCCCCCACAGGCCAATTTGGCATCCTCCCTGACCACGTGCCATTGGTTTTCAGTGTAATGTCTCTGGGAAATCTAATTGTTTCTTGAAGCACTTTCTAGCTCATGAAGTTCATTAGAGCTGCCATGCTCTGTGGCAATCAAAGTGTCTAAATAAATATGCAAAAGTGTGCTCAAGCCAGAAAGCCTTCCAAGGAACCAAGAGCTCGTTCCCCATTCAGTGCAGATCCAAGTAGTTCAGTTCATTTTCGTGAATACCAGTCACGCGCTGGAGTCTACCGGTGCAGAAGGGTTCAGCATCCTACACTCTTGCAGTCTGCAATTCAACAGGAATAACACCAGGGACATGGATGCAAGACCTCAGCAGCCAAGAAACAGGCACAGACAGACACACACATACAGACACACATTCTCTCACTCTTTAAGCTGTTAATGGAAAACCTTTCTTAATATTGCATGTAGAAATGCCTGATAGTTGTAAATAACTTTTTCCATGTTTAGCTTATATATAATGAAACAGCAGTGAGCAAATGTGCTTCAGTACTCAAAAGCAGAAGCTGCTCAAGCAAATGCCTCTTCAAGTCTGCATGCCAAAGGCACTCTCCCTGTGCCACAGACTAATGGACTTCAGTGCCAAAACACATGGTATACCTTTAATTGTTAGATTTGTTATGCAGATTTAAAAGCAAAACAGTTGTTCCCACTTCCGAGCAGGAAGGTCCTTATTCTCTCCAAGTGAAAATGCAAACCACGAGTTCACTTTTGATTAGGAAAACAAGACCAGTGATAATGCACAGCCATAACTGCACGTTAGGGAAAAAAAAAAAAAGTAAAGCCTTGGATCTGAAGGTCATGGTTATTCCTTCCAAAAGCCTCCTTGGTGGAGGAGTTCAACACTTCTTGTTATTCTGGTTAGGTCATAAGCTAGTTTTTGTTCTAAAGGGCTCTTACATCATGCCGAAGCTAAGCACAATGCAGGTCAGCACTCTCTGGCTTGGCAGAGCAACAAGGTCCTTTAGACACCAGTTCTTGCCTCCTAATTTACACAGTTTGAGTTGTTGGGACCAGGACAGTGCACCAGGCTGAAGGCTGCGCCTGTCCCCAGGTGAACAAGGGTCTTGCATCCACATCTGTACAAATAGGACTCCCTAGCAGGGGCACCGAGGACAACGAGCTGCTCTAATTCAGTGAGATCACGGCTGTACTGCGCTGGGTACCATACAGACCCCAGGCAGAAAGGTAATTCCTGGCTGAACGCAGGAACACAGGTGAAACAGGTAAATGCCCAGGTAAACTGTAGTGGCCTGCATGAGAGAATGAAACAGGTACTTTTTCTTGCTTTTTTTTTTAATAGACTGGAAATAGAAAGAAACTATAGATATTAGGAAATTTCCCCAACATCACAGAAAAAGCACTATCCTGTGGCAGAGCATCAAACAGACCTCCATGTCCACATGAAGCCCTTCCTTCTCAGCTCTGGTGTCTTCCCGGACAAACTTACTAGCCAGAGCAATGGGAAAAAATTACTGCAGCCCTTTCCCATGGCTAACACATTCAGACTGTGCTGACAGACTTCTTTTCAAATATCTAAAAAAAATAATAATAATCTTAATGTTTAAAAAAAAAGAACCTCGAAATTCCATAATTTATAGAAGAATGTCTCCATGCATGTTAGATGTTAAATGCTTTACCACGACAATTAAATTACTTGAAAACAAAACCAAGTGACAGGTATATTTTTTCAAGATCACTGATCTTTCAACTAGGGGACAAAATCCCAGCTTTAATTGCATGAAGCTGCATATCATACTTCCCTCTCTTGAGTTTCATTATAGGCCTGAAACCAGAGAATTGCACTGCCAGCTCTTGCCTGCTCTTCCAGCTATTTCTGGTTTTTAATAATTATTCATTAATTGCACACTATGATAAGATCCTTGCTGTTTTGAAACATTTTCCCTCTGGCCCCCATACTATTAAAGACCCTGATTGCCTGCCAACAGCGTAAAATTAAAAATCAAAGCACTACCTCTGAAAGGTTTAATATGTGCCACATTGAAAGAGTTTCTACAGCTTACAGCCATGTAATTGCATCACCGGCTAACTGCACAATCTCGCTCGGCGTTTGAAATGTTTTCCTTTGAAACATTAGCCAGCCGAGAGCAGAGCTTTTGTTTAACACCCTGATTTACTCTCCGTGCATGCCAGAGTTTTGTATGTCTCCTGTGCCCTTCTCCCCTTCTTCTCTGCTTTGCCTGGGGCAGGTGAGAGGGAAAGGCTCTGCTGCCTGGCTGTGAGGCACCCAGCTCCTGCTGGGGAGAGCAACGAGGGAGAGAGAAGAGTCACTAGTCCAAGCAGAAGACTAAAACCAAGGGCATTTTATCAGCTGAACCTCCTCTCTACCCACCCCTTAAATGCAGTTGTTTTCTTCTGCCTGTTGAATCCTCCTCTTCTCCCTGCCATTACAGACCTCTCTCGCTTTTTCCTGGTGCTGTAGGGACCTGCTGCTCGGGTGAAACCAGCAGCTCCTGAAGCCTCTCCTCCCGCCTCAGGATGCCAAACCTGGCTGGACCCAGCCTGCTCAGCCCAGGATGGCAGGAGGCACTTCCATTTAACCATCAGTCTTTGGTTTACGGCTCCCCTCTTCAAAAGGGATGAAGTTTCCACATTTTGTCAGTGGCCACACGAAGGAGCAGGTACCTCATGCCGCTGGCTGAAGTAAACCCCAGTGGTTCCAGTGACAGGCAGCAATTCACAATCATGTCCTTTCGCTGAATCCGCTGAGATCTAAATGTTATTTCTTCATCTCAAAATCTCATTTCTAAATCTTATTTCTTCGTCGTAAGTGTTGTATGGATAAAGACAGGTCACCAGCGACCAGCCTAGTGCACATATCCTTACTACAGAGGCAGCCTGAAGAAATTCATGCAATTGAGTTGATCAAGGCTGGTTTAGACAAAGAAAACCGTGGAGACATAGCTTGCATTGATCGAAGTGTAGTCATGATGTGCCAAAGGGGAATAAAGATGCCCTTCACACAGTTTGGCTGCTTTAATGATTTCAATATTAACAGTGCTCTTTCCCAGAAAAAGGCAATTTTCTACCTTCGGTTTTTTGGACCTTGTGATTATCACGAGTGCCAAAAACTGTTTAATGCTTATAAAAGCATACCTTAGAAAGATATTCCTCTGCAAGCCCTCAAATGAAGAGGCTTTGGTTATTTGTATCTGCTTGTGTACCAATACACACTTTTAACTCAATATCTTGGTCCTCCCTGCATTATAATCAGGTTCTCCTTCCAGTTCATCAGGTTTCACTTTCACAGTACTTCTGAAATCAGCTCCTGCAGCCTCTGCAGAGCCTCCCTGGAAAGCTGGGTGCGTTTGCCTTGATTCTTCCCTAACCTGCAAGTGGGTATTCTTTTCCCTTATTCCCATACTATCACAACAAATAAAAACAGAAACGTTGTAAATAAGATTAGATATTTTGGTAAGACAAAGTATGTCTCTCTTCACAGTAGCTTTAAGGAGCCAGAAAAGAAGCTGGCCTTCACTCTGTTCTAAATTACAATTTAGAGGTTGTATAATAAAATGCGCACTTTGTTTCGCAGAGATTTTCTGTGTTCCAGGCTGTTCCCTGAAGAGGAGGGAGGCTGCTGGTGCCAAGGCTTTTCAACTCCTAGTGCCTGCGTGTGGGGCAAGAAGGGGCATGGGGGGAAGCTTAGGGGATTAAATCTGTAAACGTGAATTTAGGCTCATCAGATACTGGGACCTTTAAGGTCTTGGCCTGACTCAATTCTAAAGCTTGGGCCTTGGAGTCTAATTTAAAACAAAATTCATGTGTCGTAGCATTATTATTTTTTTTTCTGGAATTGTAGAGATTTATGTTTGAAGGAAGTTTCTGGAGTAGAAAGTCAAACTGCAAACAGAAGGAACACTGCGGACAGAAAGAGCAAGGATTTCCATGCAGATTGGTGCTTCGCAGGGCATGTTCATTTGAAACTGGCAGGTCATGAAGTAGAGATGAACAGTATCATGTTAAGGACAAAATTCCTAAATGAGAAATCCTCATATATATATATGTGTATATATATATATATATATATAAAATAACAAAGTTCTTTCATTCAGGATCAGTCTCTATTCCCAGAGGAAAGTCCCTGTGGTGGCGGACAGGCTCCGTACCAAGCCCTGCATTGCACAGGGACACCCCCACTGCAACACGCCACCACTCCATGAGTAAAGGGCCACCCCTGTAACGCGCAGCAGGGGAGGATCAAAGGGTCTGAATGCTCACAGAATTGGTCACCAATTCTTCTGGAGTGCCTCTGCTTCTCCGCTTTCTCCCTCTGGCCCAGCAGGCACACTGTGTGGGTGCATGCTGCCCTAGTTGCACACCACGCTGCGCACACGCTGCGCTGCACACAACTCCCAGGTGTGCAGGCAGGGGGAATTTGCACCTCTTCCTCTCTGACCTTCTCCCTCTGATTTTGTGCTTCTCCATTCTGGACACAGTTGGTATCATTTAGACATTATTCATCTCCTGGTTTGGCTCTGCACAATCAACGCAAGAAGGAATGTGGTGTGTCCAAATTTGCTCTGCAGCTCCCCTCCTTTTCCTGCCCCCTGGTGTGAGCCCATAGCTGCCCCTTCTCCCTGAACTCCTGGTCTTTGCACGCCCATCTCCCTGTGCACAGAGAAACAATGGAGATGACTAACCCCATACTCCTGAGATGTTGCAGACTTCAAATTCATTCTGCATGGACTGTCACGGGCAGAGATTTTTAATTTTTTTCTGTCTAAAAGGACAGTGCAGAGACTTGTATCTTGCCTGTGCAAATGAGAGGCATCGAGGGGAGACAGCTGCCTGTTTCCAGGCCTGGGGCAGCAAGGAGCGAGGCCACACTGGGGTCCTGTGTGCTCCTCAGGGGAGAGGGGCCCTCCCGGAGCTGGAGCGGGGAGGAGGGGTATGACAGTGACAGACAGGGAGCAGACCAGGTGCTCTGACACCTTGCAAAGATGCATCACTGTGAAGTGAGATGATTTAAGCAGTTATGGCCATGATGTTCGTGCAGCCACTGTGCAGCAACCTGCTATATCAATTTCATATAGCCAAACAATTAGCTCATTAAGGAAAGTGCCTGTTAGGAAGATGATGAACCGGATCTACACAGGTTGGCTATTCCAGATGTTAAAATATTCTCCTGAGCACACAGAGGTGGGGTTCTTTTTTTTCTCTTCTTTTCTTCTTTTCTTTTTAAAAAATATAGAAGATTGGACTGTTAATGGCTGGGTTTGGTACACACAGAACAGGTAATACACACCTGGAAACATTGCATCTACCTTGTCCCGCAGCTCATGCGTTAACTCCTCTGTCACTTTGCTTAGCAGCAAGGACTGAAGGCCTGATCCTGTAGTGAGGTATTTGGGTTGAATTATCTTCCCTTGCTGCTCCTGATCCCAGCATTTTATATAAATTAATAGCTGAAATACAAAGCTGAAATGAAAGTAGAGAGAAAGCACTCAAAGTAACACCCAGATTCCTGTAGGCAGTAGAAGACAGATCAGGCCCTCAGCTCATAGCTGATATATGCTGTCACGTCAAAGGCAGTGCATCCCTCCAGTATATTTCCCTTTACCGGCATCAGCCTCATTCCCCTAGTTCTGCATTTGGGATATGATAATCATTAACTCGAGGGTACTGCTGGAGCCGAAGGTGCTAACCTTATCTCTAAAAAACAAGTCCCTTGTGTCGCACAGGAAAGAAAGCTTTATTCCAAGTTGTAATGTCAACTTTTCTTTATTGCAATCTGGCATTGCTCACACAGAGAAGCTGGAGATACAGCAACAAAGCCAAGGAGAGAAAACAGAGTTCCCAACAGGATTCACAGAGCAGGTTAAACTTTAAAAGGCACATTTGTACCTGCAGGACAGGCTTAAGAAGTACCCAGGAATCCTGCACTTCCCATAAGAAGAGTAATTGCTTTCTGGGGCTATTTTAAACTAAGAACATTGGCTTTTCTTACACTCTGCTGCGCCAAAGCGGCTGCCTTTTTTCTTTCCCCTTTCAAAAATCAGCAGTGAAAAATCTCTCCTAACTTTCTGGTGTTGTAATGCTGCAAAGGCATCTCCCATCCCTGTTAGCCAGCAGTGTCAGAAAGATTGCACCACTTTTACCACTTTTTTTTTTTCTTCATCTTCACGTGTACATAGAAAAGGACAAAGACTTGGGTTCTAAAACCTGGACTATGCCATTCGCCACCTTGGACGGGCTAGCTGAGTCACATAACACCTCAGAGAAGATGGTGACTTGGGCCAATCTGCCTGTTTGCATCCCAGCACCAGAACGCAGAGGTGCCTGTCTAAAAGCTGCTTATCATTGCTGGTGATGTTACATGAATTGGTTTCACCCCAAAGTGCTAAGGCTGAAGAGACAAATCCCTTTCAGGACTTGTTTATGTCTCTGCCAGCTCTTGCCTCCATGCACACAGCCCTTCGATATACCAAGCCACCAACGAGAGGACGGCATGAGGGGCCATCCCAGCTGAGCATGAGCTGTTCATGCCAGGAAGGATCAGATTCCAACACGCTCTGACACAGGGGTTATTTCTTACCAGAGACACATGGCAGTCTGCATTTAATCCACAAAACATTGTTCTCATGCAGAAAAGATCTGGGGTTTTGTAGCTGTTCTACAAATAACCTCATTAATAAACAGGTTAATATTGTCTAGTTCCAGCTGCTCGGTTCTGAATTGCAATCATGCCTAGTTCTACCACAGATCCTGCAACTGAAGCTAATGGAATGGTTCATTTGTTAAAATTAAGTTAAATGTCCCCTTTTGCAAAATTATTGCCTAGGATGATGATACAGATATAAGTGAGGAAAGCGAAGACTATACCATATTTTTCCTTACTAGTCACATGGGAACAATATGCTTAATCACCTGAATAAAACCTGTATCGCACACTGCCCAAACAGCTATCTGTACAAGTCTTTCTGCTGTACTGAAAATTTCTTTAAAAATTAAAAGTCTAAAACTTTGTCAAAAAATATGTTTCTGTCTCATGCAAATATTTCTGTTCAGTCTACAACCCAAGGAACTATATTATTCTCTGGTCACATCTCTGATTAATGCTAATGAGATTTTGATGAACCCTGAAAAAATACCAACAGTTGTAACATGTCACAGGTAAAATATCATCCTTTTTTTTTTTTTTTGAATATGCTTGGAAGTGAGCTTGAAAGATGTCACTATCATAGCAGAAACCATCTAATGGGATGTGTACGCTCAGGGAACCAAGTAGCACAGTTATAATTAAAGTTTCATTATCATTTCCATTAGAAAGTAGTTTCTAAGGGATTTGATTCAACAGTAAAAATTGGCTCCGTGTTGATACTTTGTGTGCAAGGTCCCCATATGTGTCAGAAACAGTGAGTAATTCATAACACGCTACAATCATGCTGGCTTTAATAGCAGTGCTATGTGTGCAGGATGGGGCATAATAAAAAACCCCGGGAACCAACCTCCGCAGCCCAGCCGCCCGGCTCATAGCAGGCGCTGCAGTGACCTTCTGATGGATGGGAGCGGCTGCGTCCAGCTTTGCAACGCTGACCTCCTGTAGAGGTCCTCTCCACAGCAAAGCTCAGCACACACAATGCACACCCTCATACCATAAATATTCTCACGGCTTCAGGGGCAGAGTGGGAGTTCCTGGCCCTTATTTTACCTTGGTAATTACAGAGCACAGAAAAGAAAATTGGAAGTATCAACTGTTTGTAAGAGAGAGATCCCATCCATGTGGCACACAAACAGGGCTTGCAGTTATGGCACGAGGCAAGTTGTCCACAAAAGACTGATGAGGAAGATCGGAGCATTTTACTTTGTAAAGTAAATAGCAAAGCCCCCATAATTTTCATTAAACACAACTCATTCACCCTGTACCAATAAAAGCATATCCAGGTCACGGGGAAATTTGTTGTGAACTCAAGTCAGAGTTGCCACTGGCTAACCCTTCTCCTGGCAGGTTATAACCGAAATGATGCTCACACCAGGCACGAATTTATTAGAAGAAAGGGGCTGAGGCTTTCCACAACCCTCTCACTCCACTCCTCCTCACACAGTGCAGCTCTACAGAGTATCTCAGATTTTGTCACCACACCACAACTTGAAGCACATCTTTCATTTACAGCAATAAAAGACTTTGTGGGTACAAAGGCAGTATCACTGTAATATCAGTACAGCACTATGATACATTCAAATATGCAATATAAAGATACGGAGGGGGAAAAAACACCCAGTGCTGGACCAAATACTTTTCAAATCTACAATCATGGAGTCACTCAAGTGTGCTGTACATCATCTCGTTGTGCAAAGCCTCAGCGGGTGAGCCGAAAGCAGTGTTTGCAATGGAGATCGGGATTCCAGATAAAAGATCTGAAAACACAGTTTGGAAGGGTGAATTGCTTATTAGCTCAAATAAAATTAGCTGAAAGCTTTATCAGATTAAAAAAATAATTGAAAATGTATCAGTATTTAACCGAGACTATGTGCAGGAAAACGAAACTGCAGTAAATAGCATGACAAATCCACAAGTTCAAGCATAGACTGAAGGCCAGAAGTGAAGACTTATCCCATGTAAATAGGAGGAACCAGGTGGCAATACTGCAGTCAGGTAAAGAGGGGTGAAAACCTGTTTTAGCTTTAAGCAGTTCATGCAAAATTAGTTTCACTTATTTATGAGTCGCGAGGCGCACATTACAGAGTATCTCAGCCCTGGTGAGTGTCCAGAGGCACCAAGACCACCTTTCACACCAGAATTAAGTTATGTTTGTAAGGCAGCACAGACAAGATCTCTTTATTAAAAAGTCAACCCGCCTTTTTAAACTATTAATCACAGTTAATCCTGCCCCCTTCACAAGCATTTACTGTTGACAGAGCTCTCACACACTGTCCAAAGGCACCATTTGCTAACGCGACAAAGACGTGATTTCAGTGAATGGGAAACAGGCACAGAAAAACACTCCTGACACCAGACACAGGTCATTGACCCACATGTCGACATCCTGAGGCCACAGGAAAAGGACACAAGCAAAGAAGCCTAGTAGGTGTAAATCAAAAAACCCAGCACCTTGGATCCCAGTTTCACCTTTCATGGTGGAATTCACAGCAAACTGGACTCAAATGGGCCACCAGGCATCCACAAACCTGGAAAGCCTAGAGCACTGCTGAGATATGAACAGGTTGCTTTTTCTGCCTACTTTGGTTATTTGACTCCGCCCAGCAAAAGCACAGGGCTAGACCAAATTCTTTTCAAATCTACAAACACGGAGCCACACAGGCCTGTTTTGGAGCAGAGCGACACGGCTCATTTCCCCACTGGCCGCAGAGAAGTCGCTAATTTGTCTGACTCCCCGCGAGACCTCCAGCACGGCCCCAAGGTGCAGCTGTGGCAGCAGCACCTCCTTCGTGCCACCACCGGCGATGCGCAGAGATCCGATGGAAAACCGAGCTTACGCTCGCGGAGGCCTATCGACGGTGCAGTGCTGGCAGGTCAGAGGTGGCAGATTCAGCACGACTTGCTGAAACATTAGTTTGCTTTCCTTGTCAGTGGAGCACTTTACAATAGATCTTCCTGAATAATTCATTGAATGGGTCTTCATGTGTGCATTGTAGTGTTTGATTTTCCAACATACTGCACTAATCTATAAATACTGACTATAAACATTCCTAGCAGATAGCTTTATTTTATGTTGCATTGGGTTTTTTCTCTTTTTAAGTGTAGCAGGAGACAGCGTAGATATTTTACTGTCTCTCTCCTTCAGCAACACCAAATGCTACATTACCGTTATTAACATATGCATTAGCTCAAGCTGATCCACTCTCCCAGCTGCTGCTCGCAGCTCCCAGTGAGAGGCTGCAGCAGTGAATCAGATAGTGCTAATGAGCGTGTTAATGAAGTTCCCGCAGTTGAACGCCGAGCTCCGAGAGGGGCATTAAAAGCATATCCTGTAGTCTTGAACACTGAAATGGTTCATGGCAATTGATTTTATTTATTTATTTACTTGCTCACGTTCAGTGTAAACTTCCTGGTCAAGAGAACTCAGCAACAGAAACGCACGTGTCAGAGAAACGGCAATATTGCAATCCAGCCTGAATTTAAAAGCGGAGAATTAAAGTTAATGAGGAAACATATTCCAGCTGGACTTTTGCCAGCTCCACTCTGCCCTGTAGAGGGCTGCCAAACCTTGACTTGCCTTTCAGTAGCTCTCTTTCCACTCACACTTTCCTCTATTTTGTCTTCAATAAATTGTTTCTTTCACTTTTATTACTTTAATAACATACTTTGTTAGTACTGTAGCAGATATTGTTTCTGCAATTTAATTAAAACTGTATTCCATAAGTCAATTGCTGCTACTTTTTACAAAAATTTCTCCCACACATCAAAATATTTAAAAATAAAAATAACTGAGGACCCAGGAGAAAGTTGTATTTTTTTTTTTTTTAAAAAGGTCTTTCAGTTGGACCAGGAATTGTTTCCATGGCAGTCTGCAACTGCAGTGGGAAATATAAAGAGACAGTCCCTGAGCTAATGCTGCTGGAAGCCTCATATGTGTCTTTATAAAAGAGAACAAAACAAGAAGTATAAAAAAATTAAGGTGGTGTAAATAAAACCAGCAGTTGGCATTGCTATACAAAAAACCCCTGCAATCTTCCAGCAATGCAGTCACTAGGTTAATAACGACGGTTCCATCCCTTTTCTATGGGCACAGTTCTTGCCACTGCTGAAGCAACTGCTTTCCACGGGTTTTTCTCTGCTCCCTCCCCAGTAAACCAAATGATCGCAAGGTAGTTTGGCAACATTTTTGCCGCACTCCTGTTTGATTATATGACAACTGTGCTGGGTTTTGTGGCAAGGGAGACCTAAGCACTCTGCAGCCTTTCCAAGCGATCATGTCAGGACAGAAGAAGAGGGTCAGAGGGGAAAATGCTTAGGGCCGGAGAGGGAGGCAGCAGCACCCATTTAATGCCTTACTACGTCACTGCCACCACAGACCTCCCGTTGGCCATGGATGAACTCACTGAAGCCACTGTCAGACTCATGCATCTTCTGAAGCAAAGCACCGTGCTGCCTTCTCACCAGTAAGCACTCTGCATTAATTGGCTTTAATTAAACACAGCTATCATAGGTTATTCAAAAAGTTTAAAAAAAGTCCAAAGCAAAGTGGCACAAGAAGATGCATATGAGGCACATTGCCCTCCCAGCATCAGGAAGCTACCGCTCAGCAAGGAATCCTGCCCACAACCCTGCTTGGCCTGGGGCATCTGGCCACCCATTTGCCCTGTTTATCTGGGAATTTTGGTGCACTGTCAGGACCTTGCATAGACACCAGAGCACTCCCTCTCCTTATTGAGTGCATCCGTTACTGTGGATCTCTACAGTGCATGAGTCTGACAGCTATTGTGGAAGTTGAGCACGGGGTTTAGCACCCAGCCAGCGTATGCAGAAGCTCAGCAGGCACCAGCTCCTGGCCATCGTTCCACTTGCCAAACATAACAGGGACCTGCGGGTACAGGCACGGGGAGAGATAACCTAAGGCAAGACAAGGCATGGGATTTTGAAGAGCTGCAAGCACAACATGCCACAGCTAAAAGCCATGTCATGTTACTGAATGGTGACAAACATATCTTCTGTCAAGGCAAGGGCACTTCTCTCGGTTTTAGATTACAGCTTTGAGAGGAGCAGCCTGCCTGCTTGCGTACATCTGCCACCATGCTATTTGCTCTGCCAGTACTCCTCGATCTTTGCCTCCCTATTAATACATCTGTAGGCTTTGATGTCTGACGACAGTACTTGCAATAGAGTGATGGCTGGGTGTTTTACCAACCAGGCTACTTTTCTCTTCTCCACTTTTCTAGCTCCCACTATGTGAAAAGAAAATCTCCACTACTGCAAGGGCATAAACAGCCCACTAAGCTTGCTGCGGACACCCTTGCACAAGTGAGCTGAAGATAACCCATCATCAAAGTGGGTCCTAACAAATCAGCATGTTGAAAACATCTGCAGTTCTGTGTTGAAGTTCTGTCCACAGCACTTCTAGCTGTGCCATATTGCTTTTGCTGATGATGGGAAAGAGCTTTTTGGTAGCAGGGTGGATTTTCAGGTTAGGACACTGCTTTTGGATGCCCTGTCCTTCTAGCAAGTGAAAGACTGTTGGTTATCTGGAACATGCATTTCCAAAAAAAACCTTTTAAAATGAAAAATTACTATTTTCAATCTTGCAGAGTTCTGCTGAATGTAAGATATTTCACACCCCCAAGTAGCTCAGCCTCTTTGATTTTTTTCCTGCTTCATTTAATCCCCAGAACAATTAATTTCTCACTCTCCTTCCTGTAAGACTACACAGATTGGTGCAATTGGTCCCCCCTCTGCTGCCAGCACAAATTCAGCTGCCATTTCCATGCTGACAACTCAGATCTACCTCTCCATTACAGACCTGTCTCAATGTGTCCCAGTGAGGGGCTCAGCCTGTCTCCCTGACGTACCCCTGGATGTCCAGCTGTCAGCTTGTGAGCAGTTTGGCTAGAGCAAAAATTGCACTTCCCTTCTCACCATGATCTCTTTACCTGATCTTTTCCAGACCCTGCCACTTCACTGCCCATCTCGCTGGCCCGCAGATCAGCCTCCTGTCCTGCCTTCAGCAGGGCTGGCTAACCTGGGCTTCATCCTCACCGAATGCCTGAGACTGACTTGAGCTCTCAGTATACAGCACACACTGTGCTCAGCTCTTCTTCAGCCTTAGCAAATGTTGCTCTGCTTTGCTTGCATCCATTCAAAGTGCTCAACAGATCATTTTCCCAGGCTGCTGAGATGAATGCCTCACCCCTCTCCCTCTCACTTCACCCTTATGAAAGAGAAAGGATACCCGGCTGGGACACAGTTTGCAGCCTGTTCCTACTCCTCACTAGCAGATGGGACATTGGTGTCCACATGTCCTCCACTCACAGCATTGGGCTTTCTTATACTCTTCTTGGTTTTAATTAGCAATTCTTGCTCTGTCCCAGGAGTCCTCACACTGCGAACACCTGCAAAACTGAACCTAGCTTACTCCAGAAATGTTTCAAATCCCTATAGATATTTCTGCTTTATTTGGTTACTTGTATTAGTATCATAGAATGGTTTGGGTTGGAAGGGACCTTAAAGACCATCTAATTTCAAGACCCCTGCCATGGGCAGGGACACCCTCCACCAGCACAAGTTGCCCAAAGCCCCATCCAACCTGGCCTTGAACTCTTCCAGGGATGGAGAATCCACAGCTTCTCTGGGCAACCTGTTACAGTGCCTGACCAACCTCATAGAGAAGAACAACTTCTTAATATCTAATATAAATCTCCCTTCCTTCAGCTTAAAGCCATTCTCCCTTGTCCTATCCACACCCTTGTAATCAGTCCCTCTCCAGCTTTTTGTAAGCCCCTTCAGGTATTAGAAAGCTGCTGTAAGGTCTCCCTGGAGCCTTCTCTTCTCCAGGCTGAACAAGCCCAACACTCTCAGCCTGCCCTCATAGGAGAGGTGCTTCAGCCCTCTGAACAACTCCGTGGCCTCCTCTGGACTCACTTCAACAGCTCCATGTCTTTCTTGTACTGGGGGCTCCAGAGCTGGATGCAGTATTGCAGCTGGGGTCTCACGAGAGCAGAATAACCTCCCTTGACCTGCTGGTCATGTTGCTTTTGATGCATACCAGGATACATTCCTTTTTAAAATTCATTGTTGTACCTACAGCATGGCACCTGGTTAGATGACCAGGGCTGCTATGAGCTTCAGTGCTGCACATCTGTAATACTGCTACTCTTTATCACTGAAAACAGAATAAATATACTTCAAGGAAGCGGGGTTTAACTAGAGCAACAGCAACACAGAGAACAGTGCCTCCAAGGGCAGCGAGCTTCACTGCATTTGCTAGCCATCCTTGAGCACTCATTTCCAGGGGCCAGTGGCCAGATGAAACCTCAGCTCCTCTCTGCTCCTTCACACTCTGAAAATCAAAAGCTCAATAAGGCCTCAACCCTTAGTCATGATTTTCCAGGATGAACTCCTGACTTGGGAATTTACACACGTGGGGCAGAACGGCTTACATGGTGGGAGCTATGGTCCCTGCAGTACCCTGTATCCATCCCCTCCTGCAGCAGCATCTCTCCCATAGCGCCCTCAGAGCAATGCGTTGAAACCCACTCATTCCCTCTTCCTAACAAGCTTCTGCCAGGGAACAGGGAAAATCCATTGCAGCAGGAGATTGCTGCATGGTAGATTAGTCCAACATCATGTTTTTCAGAAATAACTTCTTGTGTCAAAATCCCTCAGCTGCACTCTTATACAAGCTCAGTTTACTGCTGCGGCATGGCCAGGCTGAAAAGGGCACAGAGCAGATACTAAAGGACTCAAGAGTGTTACCAGCATCACCAAACAGAAATGCTCAAAATACATTAATTTGGTCTAGCAGGTAATGAAATTAGTTGTACCTACATTTAAAAAAAAATATGTTTAAGGTTTTGAGAGATTACTTTTCAGTTTGAATCCTAAACATACATTGGGCCATATTTCCTCTCTTCCTCTGGAAAAATTGAGATTAAAAATAAGTGGTTTATTCTTTGTTTGCATATCATGCTCAACAAACTAGATTTGAAGAAGTTGGCCATCCACTTCAGAGAATAAGAGGATCAGATAGACAAGCACTCAGAATGTCAGTTCCTGCAAAACACCATTTAACCAGGGTTTCCCCTCCTAACACTTCCCCCTTGGTTAAAAGGAAAACAGACTCCAACATCAACAAGTAATAACTTCGTTAAAAGGACTAGAACATTTGGGAAATCAGGGGCTAATCTGCAGTCATCCCAGGAGACCTACAGATTCAATGTACTTTGACAGTAGATTACCATTTTCTTCCTAGTAATCGAACTGTTAATTGTTAGTGCTCTGAGTAAGCATCTGCTGCAGGTACAGCCCCAAACCAGCAACCCTGCCACACGTGCAGAGCAGTTGCACTGTTGCAGAGGCAACTGGCACCCATGTCGCAAATCTGATATATCAGAGCTCTGTCAAAATTTGAGGCAGTTATTGAGTGGAGACACAGAGTAGGTCCAATTTGCATGAACAAGACCCTCCAGTTTTACATCTGCCAACACGAGCAGCTCTGGACCACTGCGTGCTTTTCCCCACACCAGGGTGCAAAGCAGAATTCAGTGCTCCAACGCAAAAAGCTTTGTTACGCAGAGCAGTCAGCAAGATGCTCAAAGTCTTTTAAAACCTACACAAATTGTGTTTTATGATTGCACATCCTTCGTGCAAAGGATATTTTCTGAGCTTCTATGCAGTTGTATTTAGATTTCTTTCTTCTCTCACATTCTTTGATCTGCTTATTACACCTTTTTTAAAATAAAAATGAGTTTTGGGATCAGTATTAGATTCTGTCGACAGCCACAACCAGAGCGCTCTGTTCAATGCAAACCAAATTATTCCCTCAGACTAGTTGTTTATAATGTTTACACAGTAATCATCGCTGGAATTTCAGCATTACGGTACATTCATCACAGTTAGACTTAATTTCTGAGACCTCTTAGCCTAAGAAGAACCAGGCTGTTGATTTGCTTTTTAGCATTTCAAAAAGTAGACTCAGAATCTAGAAAATTTTTTCCTGTTATTTAGCTATTGTTGTGAACTCTGAGAGATGATGAATGAAGGAAAAAAATAGATTTTTGCAAGGTGTTGGTTTTCTCCCAGTCGGGAATAGAGGTCTTTCCTCTCCTTACTGTACCAGTAGTAGATGCCAATCACATTCAATTAGTCTCACAGGATTCATTTTAAAACTCACACTGCCAAGTACAAAACTACAGAGAGGGGTTTGAACTTTTTTTAGCAGCCAGTTTCTTTTTCCATTGCAAGTGTCAATCAATCGATCAGAAGGGAGGGACCTGAGAGTGATGGTTCTAGATGTTCAAAGGAAAAAGGGTAAAACAATTTCTAGGTAAGAAATTGCTTTCTCTATTGCTTGAAGTGTCTACCACTATGGGAAGTAGTGAGCAGTAATGATTAGTTTCTGGTCCTTTTGTGGACAAGGCTGTGCTAACACCTAGTGTATGTGATGGCAGCTTGCTCTCCTTAATCATACAGTAACCTTGAATATTATATATCCTCTAACACTTCCAATTCTAAGCTCCCAATATTTTGTGGAAGTGCAAGTTTCAGAAATGAAATCAGTTAGTGTGGGGAGAGATATGGTCAATGTCCTCTGAGTGACTAAAGCCATTTAGTCCCCAGGTTTCATTTTAAAGTAGGTTAAATAAAAAGTTTGATAAGCTTTTTGAAAAATAACATTGCATCAGAAGAATACAGCAGTTCTCTGTCCTCAGTGCACTTCAGCAATTCAGAGAGAATTACTAAATATAATATGTAGGAACATAGCACTAAAGGGATGTATAGGTCAAGGAGCCCAGTCCCTTGATATTGGAGACAACCACATCACACAATCCCTCTAATAAACTGATTAAGATCCATCTGCAAACTAGTTAGGTTTCTGCCTCCAAAATCCCAGTGAAAGGCTCTTCCAGAACCTCACCTTTTTACTGATTAAAAAGCTGCTTCTAATTTCCATCTGAAATTTATTCACAGCCAGTTTATTACCAATTTGTTCGTGTGCCAGCACTGTCCTCTAGCTGAACTAGCTCCTTTCTCTCCCTGGTGTTTACTTCTCCGATGTATTTATAGACAGCAATTCACAACCCCTCTCCACTTTCATTATGCTGGGATAAATAAGGAGGCTATTCTGATAGCCTCATGCAACCAAATCGCATCATCCCTGTATTCATCCTGACATCATTTCCATTGGAGTCCCTTTCTTGAATGACCCCAAAGTCCCCACCATATTCCAGAGGAAACCCCACTGCTAGAAAAAGTGTCCATTACCCCAACTTCTCGGAAACACTAATCTTGGATCTCATTTGCCTCACTGCTAAGAAGCCTGAAGGAAACCCCTGTAGCTGTAGGTAGCTTATCTGCAGTTCTGCCCTCTACAAGCTCAAGTCATGAGCTTACAGCAGACATACTTGTCATGGACCCCTCTATTTTCTCGGTGTAAGAACCAAGTGCTCTATTTAAATTGAAAATTTTACGTCTCAAAGATTATGGTTGGCAGACTCTTATCTGAAAAGACCTGGGATAGGTGAAAGTTATGAAGGCGTCTCAAGCCGGGAACACCTGATGCCGGTGTCACACATCAGCTGCAAAGCCCCTCCAAGCTCAGGTGCCCCACCCCAGCATGGTGAGCCACTGTGGGATGTCATGGGCACCACAGGGTTACCTGGACTCCTCAATCTGGGAGGACGAGTCCATATCCATGGATTCAGTCCCTTGGTAATCCAGGAAGGGGCTTTTCCTTTCCCCAAAAATTCCCTAAGAAAGTGAATTCCAGAGACCACCTCACCTTCAGTGCCTCACAGAACATAGTGCCAGCTTTTTCCAAGCCTCATTGAAGAGAAAGGCATTTCTCCACATGGTTGTGCAGTGATTCTGGGACTGGCTGGGGTACAAAATATGCTCATTTAATTGTGGGGCTTCCAGCTCACATCACTGCCATTGGGAGACCAAATGTACACACCCATGGACTCTTCTGAGCTAACAAGCCTCTGCACAAACCAGGCATCAGGCAGATGAGATTCAGTAGGGCAGGACAAGCTGCAGGGAGGAGGAGGAAGATGGCCTTAGCCCTATGGCTCAGGCCTCACCAGGATTCAATCACAGCTTGTGGCTGCTGTTTCTACATTATTAAACATAAAAGGATGTTGATTGTTATCAAACATCAAAGGATGCAGTACAAATCATTCCATTAAAGCCTCCAATCTGAACATTATCATCTGTGCTGCAACCTCTTGCAAATCAAAAAGGTAGTTTTCAGTTAGGTCATAACTACCACCTATATTAATTTCTACACCATCTTCACATGACAGGTCTCCATAGGTCTTGTTCAGAGAGCCCAGATTCCTCTAACTCTGCAAATGCTTTTTACTTAGTGGAGGAGTATGATAAAACTTCAAGAAGTCCATCTAATTTACCTCCTATTGTTCATTTACCTCTCAAGTAAAAAAAAGGGGGGAAAAAAATGGAAGAAACTGCCTTTCTGGGTTTTACAGATCCTCAACAAAACCCTTTGTGTCCTATCACTTTCCATTTTCTCGACACTTTTAACATTTGTAGCCTTTAACATTGCAATCTTTAACAGAAATAAAGGAAAACTCAGGTCAAATGAAGCCAGATGGTGATCAAGACAAAAGGGCCATGCACGGTTTAAATGGACTCTTAGACTTCTTCCAGTACTCGTAACTGAAGAGGCCTTTAGTGGCCTTAGAAAAAATTAATGCTATAACCTCCAGGCACCATACTCCAACAAAACAATTGAGCTGGAAGATTTAATGGGTTTGGGATACATCCATGCACGCTGGGAAATATTTGCTATTCTGCACTTAAGAGGACCATAGCATCTAGTGGAGACTGTGAAGGTGAAGGATTAGACAGTGGAAATCGGTACAGTGACAGCACAGTGAGCTACTTCTGTGGCACCACAAATGCGAAGGGCGCCAGAGTGCACCTGCACCTGAATGCTACAATACATTTTATTTTCCCCCTTTTCTCAGAGGTATTTCAGATTCATAACCAACTGAGTAGGCAACAAAATAAGTTGTTTAAAGTATAATAATAAAAAACACATTAAACAGGTCCGTATTTTCTGAAAATAACCTAGGTCCCATTGGGACCAGACCTCCAGAGGATTCTCTGTCTGGGGTTTGTTTTCTCCACTCCTGACTTTGAAAAAATTACGTATTAAACCTAAGTTTTTATAGAAATATATGTATAGCTTTAAACGAAACTTTCCCCAGGAAAAGATCATCCAGTCACAGGGGAAATTTCTGACGTAGCCACAGAGGCCCAAACTCAAAATAACCAATAATCTGGAAGTTCAGACTAGGTCATACCCCTGGCTCTGCTGTTTACCTTCAACAATACCACCACCATCAAATTACTGCTAGAAAAGGTTTTCTTCTGAGGCAGTAAGGGGAAGAAAGGCGGAGGGAGTTCATCAGAGTGCAGAAGAGGAGAAAAGCACTGGTATTATGAAATGGAAGATGGAAGGGAAAAGTGTTTAATCAAGCTATACCTCTTGTTGCTGCCTACTTTATTAGAGTCTTCTGTTTCTAAGCTTCAATCAAAGCATCCACATCTGCAAAGAAACATTTGCCATCTTCAAATAAAAACCTGTGTAAATTGGTCTTGCCTGTCCCAATTCGACGTCAGTCGATGAGTACTACTGACAATCAAACATACCATAATGTCACACGCTGTACCAGAGCTGTCTGCTGAAGTCTCCATGTTCACCTTCTTCTCAAGCACAGATGCCACTGCTGCATATTAATAACCCCAAGTATCTAAAATTCTCGTTCCTCTTGAGCAAATTATGTTGCAACCGTTGGTTTTGTACTCCCTCCAATTTACTTCTTCTAGCTAAAGATGAGAAAACTACAACTTCTATTTCATATCCCTTCTTACTTTGAATAAAAGTATTCAAAACCAAAATTCCAGCCTTAACATCTTGCTTTAAGAAGTTTAGTACAGCAGCAATTTAGTAGCATAGTAGTTGATCCTTCATGCAGTTGGTTACACTTCACAGTGCCTTCAGGAAATGCTACCTGTGAAGAAGGCCAGACACCAAAGTTTCAGGGAAAACATTCACCTCACAGTCATTGGTAACAAAGGCACTTCAACAGTAGTTTGGAATTTCTCAATAATGAGAAAAACAAATGGAAAAGATTTATGTCAGGAGATGGACACCATCGACAGCCATATGGGGTAATGTGTCAGTTGGGCTGAATTCAAGTCTCAGCATCATACTCAAAAGGAAAGGAAGGTTTTTAAGAGAGGTGGAGGTTTTTTGCATTTATGTGAATTTTTAAACTTAAAAAAAACAAACAAAAAATAACCAAGTTAAAAGGCAACTGACTTCTACTGTCTTCTTTACAGCTGTCTCCAGTAGGCAGAGCCCATAAGCCCTCTGAAACCACTCGTCACTAGATTTGCTATAAATAAATAAAGATTAGGGATTTGGTTGCTCTCCAGCACTGTCCAGTAAGAACACAGTTTCCAAAATCTCTAATATGCATCTGTAGATTAAACAGCTCCTGTCTAGATGTCTTTCCCTCATCAGGCTGTGGGACTAGAAACTGGAATGTCCTTCCAGCAGGCCCAAAAGAAAGCCACATTGAAAATTATAATAAAAAAATAAAGCTTTCTTCAGAGATTGGCATCAAAATTCCAGGGATCGACCCCATATTCTGGATGACAGCTTTGATATAAAGAGGTTACTACTAGTCAAGAGAGGTAATCTCAGGTTTCATGTTTGCATGCTAACACCTTTTATAAGCACTAATATAGTGCTTAAAATAAGTGCTTAACATGCACAAAGCCTTCGGCGTAGGGAGGAAACTGCATGTGGAAATATGCAGTTGAATATTTTTTTTCTTACTAGCTAGAATGACTTAAAGTAACTTTGATGCTTCAACAATGCATCTGCTAAACAATTTGCTTGATCTAAATTGGCAGCATTATATTACAAATGAACCCACTGATACTGATGTAACTGATACAGTTTTTATGCATTTAGCTTTGTTAAAACCTAACTCCCTCCATCAAGCAATTAAGGCCATTTGTAAATGTGCAAAGTTAATTTAGAAATTATAAAATTAAGGCTAATGGACTCAATTATAATAAATGCATGGGTCAGTGATTCTAGCAATTTCTCAACCCTTTATTTCTAGGTTCAGCTTAATAGCACACTTCATCTCACAGTGGTGTGGTGTGGCAGGATCTGATCTTCAGAGTGGCTGAGAAAGCAGGAGGTGAGGAGGTGACAGAGTCAGGC
>VWZZ01001884.1:917-15319 GCA_013399095.1 Psophia crepitans
TCTGGGCCCCTCAGCTCAAGAAGGATAGGGAACTGCTAGAGAGAGTCCAGCACAGAGCCACTAAGATGATCAAGGGAGTGGAACATCTCCCTTATGAGGAAAGGCTGAGGGAGCTGGGTCTCTTTAGCTTGGAGAAGAGGAGGCTGAGGGGTGACCTCATCAATGTTTATAGATATGTAAAAGGTGAGTGTCATGAAGACAGAGCCAGGCTCTTCTCGATGTCTTTAAGCGATAGGACAAGGGGCAACGGGTGCAAGCTGGAGCATAGGAGGTTCTGAGTTAATGTAAGGAAAAACTTTTTCACTGTGAGGGTGACAGAGCACTGGAACAGGCTGCCCAGAGAGGTTGTGGAGGCTCCTTCTCTGGAGACATTCAAAACCCGACTGGACACGTTCCTCTGTGATGTGCTCTAGGTGACCCTGCCTTGGCGGGGGGGGGTTGGATTAGATGATCTTTCAAGGTCCCTTGCAACCCCTAATATTCTGTAATTCTATGATTTGTAAGGAAATACCTTCATCTTGGCAGGCTATACATTCACCTTGGTGTTTAAGACATGCTTTTGCAAAGAGGTTGAAAACAACAGGAGGCAAAGCCAGAGCTGCATCTCCTGTTTCTGAGTGAGCCTCTCAATCAACATGTTCCTAAATAAAGATAAGCCACAGCAAGGAAAACTTCAGTGCATCATGTGAGAGGACTGATTTTGCAACCGTCTCTTTTCTTTATTTAGGCAAATAACCAAAATCAAGCTCTTATACGAACTGATGGTATATTCTCCTTTTAGAGTTTAGAAAGAATTCAGGCCCGGTTAACCACTAGTCACTTAGTTTTGCATGATATTTTTATGTGTTAATTTTAAGTGTATGCAAAATCATAGCTCTGAAGACTCTGAATTGCCTTTAACTTCAAAAAAGAACACATGAATTATATAGCAGATAAGGAGGAATTTTCAGCATTATATTATTGGATTTGGGCATCATTTGGCATCTAAATCATTAACATTTAGGTATTAAATTATTTTACTGGAAAAAAAATGTGGCAAAAAATTAGGGCAATAAAATGGCTGTTATATTTTAGAAGATTCAGTGTTATGGAAACAGGAGATTAAACATAAAAAAGGAGAAACTTTATTTTTTTTCATTAGCAATTACCCCATTGTTGAGAACCTCTACGATATTTTTGTACTTTAGCTCTGGAACACAGAATAGATGACAGGATATCTCATCCTGCCTCTCACCTGTAGCCTGCTAGAGCATACTACTAGAACCTAGTCCAAGAAGCTCAGCAAATAACTTGGTTCATCTTAGCAGAAAACAAGAGTCCTTTCAATGATAATAAGCATTTTCATGGCAGGAAGCAGAATTCCTACCACAGATTTATTAGTCATTACTCAAAAAGAACTACATAAACACTAAATAAAAAGAAATGTGCCTTCATATTAAAAATCCACAGACTTTTTCTACACCTTTCCTCCTAAGCTGCTTTCTGACCAAAACCGTCAAATTTTTGTTCAGTTGCTACAGTATAATAGACCACACCTCAGCTGCAGTCTGTTTCCTCCCATGTGCTTTACATAATCCTTAATTCTTGTATTGAATTAGATTACAAAGGACATTGTCACTAATGTAACAGGCTAATAGGTCTTGTCTTTTATGACACTTATCAAAATCAAAATGTTCTAAAAATGAGACCATAATATGTTTTACCATTCCCATTATGAAGTATTCCAGAATGAGGCTAAGTATTAGCTCGAGCAGTGCTTTACTAAATTCCTCCATTTCCTCAAATCACCTTTTAACCTGACTGAAAAACCCAGAGGACACTTGCATGAAAAAAAATGTGTATATCACTTCTTTTTAACAAATTCAGTTATTGGGCTGGTACATCTGACCATGTATTTAAATCATGTCAGTTTCTGATTAAGTGTTGTCACAACAATGACAAATACTTTCTTACAAAGAGCAGTAACTTATAAAATGTGTTCTCTGGCATTCGGTTGTAAACTCAAAACCAAGAACATAATCTCTCTTGATTGCAGTTACCTATTTCCCTGACATTTATATTAACCTTTCTTAAGGTATTCAAGGTGGCAATTTTAAAAGGTTTGCAGCTCAAACGGGTCACAGTATCTAGTGTCACACTCACAGATAAGCTCTTTAGAATGACTCGGCACCTGTCCTAAAATGCATATTGCTTTTGTAAACACTTAATTGCCTGGCTTCTATGTTATTCAGCAAGTCCTCACTTAATTTGTGAGAAGGCACCATGAAAGTCTAGGAGATGAGTAAGAGCACTGACAGGAAAAACACTATGCAAGAGTATGTGTAAAAGCATGATTCCCAGCTTGAAATGTGTTTTCACCTGTGATTAAGAGGATGTGTAATCACTAGCCTAGCTATAAGCCCAATTAGCTTTGAAAAAAATATCCACTGTGCAGTCAGGTATGGTGAGCTTATGACCTTGGTGAATTAAATGGAATCCTGTGTGTTTTCCTTCTATGAGCTGAATGTCTGCTTTATCATACCGCAGTTAGCTGAAAGCAAGGATGCAGTTCTAGGACAAATCAATAAAAGGTTACTTGCTAGCATAGAACCTATTCTTAGCAGAAAGCCATGTGAAAGAGACTTAAGAATCACAAACTTTATTCATATATTTCTTCAAATAAGCATAGGAGACTTGGGGAGTTTAATCTTCTGCCCACATATGCAGCAAAATACTGACTTAAAACAACTGAACTGTGATGAACATAAGATTTTCCATTCCAAAAAGCTGTTCTAGGACAGAAGCCTAAATCTTCTTAGAACTCAGAACCTTGCTTAAGCTGATGTGGTTTTGTAGCAGCAGACTGATTATCTCCTTCCCACCCTGCCCCTCCCCCCCTACCCCCATCATGTTCTATTATTTGGTTTGAGGAGTCTGTCATAATGTTGAATAATCTTAGGTCAGATGAGTTACTGCATGCATCTAAGGTTGGCTCTGAGCAAAAATGAAGTGAAATGTACTGACTTGAATATGAATTAATAACAAGTACGGGATAGATGAGCGGGCGGTGAGATGGGTTGAGAACTGGCTGGCTGGCAGAGCTCAGAGAGTGGTGCAGAGTCTAGTTGGAGGCCTGTAACTAGTGGTGTTCCCCAGGGGTTAGTGCTGGGTCCGGTCTTGTTCAATATCTTCATCAATGACCTAGATGATGAGATAAAGTCCACCCTCAGCAAGTTTGCTGATGATACAAAGCTGGGTGGAGTGGCAGACACCTGAAGGCTGTGCTGCCATTCAGCATGACCTGGACAGGCTGGAGAGTTGGGCAGAAAGGAACCTGATGAAGTTCAACAAAAGCAAGTGTGGAGTCCTGCACCTGGGGAGAAATAACCACACACATCAGTACAGGTTAGGGGATGACCTGCTGGAAAGGAGCTCTGCAGAGAAAGACCTAGGGGTCCTAGTGAATAACAGGTTGACCATGAGTCTACAGTGTGTCATTTTGGCCTAGAAGGTCAATGGCATCCTGGGATGCATTAAAAAGAGCCTGACCAGCGGGTCAAGGGAGGTAATCCTCCCCCTCTACTCTGCCCTGGTGAGATCCCAGCTGGTGTCCTGTTCTAGGCTTCCCAGTTCCAGAAAGACAGGGATCTCCTGGAAAGAGTCCAGCACAGGACAACAAAGATGATAAAAGGCCTGGAGCATCTCCCATATGAGGAGAGGCTGAGGGACTTGGGTCTCTTCAGCCTGGAGAAGAGAGGGGATCTGATCAGTGTTTATAAATATCTAAACCCTGGGAGGTAATTAGATGAGGCCAAACTCTTTTTGGTGCTGGGTAGTGAAGAGAACAAGGGGCAATGGCCAAAAACTGAAACACAGGAAGTTCAACGCAAACATGAGAAAGACCTTCTTCACAGTGAGGGTGACAGAGCACTGGAACAGGCTGCCCAGAGAGGTTGTGGGGTCTCCTTCTTTGGAGATATTCAAGACCTGTCTGGATGCGTACCTGTGCAGCCTAGTGTAAGGCACCTGCTTTGGCAGAGGGATTGTACTCTATGATCTCTAGAGGTCCCTTCCAACCCCTACCAATCTGTGATTCTGTTATATTTAGTCAGATTTTACTTGCAAAGTTGTCTGCCAACTAACGTGCGCACAGTTAGCAGGTGTAGCTGAGATAATGCTCATTAATGACTGTTCTGGATACCTAAGCCCTTATGGACTGCATCTTTCTCCTAAAGATTCATTATTTCATTTGAGAAAGGTGACAGTGAATGGTTTCTTGGAGAATGGCTCAGTTTGTTACTGCACTTCATTCATGTTCTACATAAGGAGTCTTTAGCCAGCAATCACAGGCTGTGTGTGACCTGTTGTGCCTGCTCTTGAAATTATCCTTCTCAGGCCTGTCCATGACTGACCTCTTTCATGGGCTTTACCCATATGTGGGTATCACTGCACCCAGGGCAATGGTACCCACCTGCCTCAGGGTGGCATCATAGAGCAGGAAAGGGGATGTGGTGGTTTGCACCCACTCTGTGATGGGGCATGAAATTAAAAGGACCAGCCCATCTCACACAGAAAGATGTCATCATGGAAGTACTAAACATGGAAATTACATTGTTCCTCAAAAATGTGTCTGTTTTAACAGAGTTACAGTGAAAACAAGCGAGGCACAGACAGAAAAGCTGTGTAATTAGTGCTGACAACATATAACAAATGACAAAATTATTACTAATATTCTGTATCATTACTACTTGTGAGGTCAAACAGTCAATTTAGCAAAGATTTTCTTTTGTACATGTTAAATTCCACTAGAAATAACAGTCATGAGACTTTACCAGCTATCCTATTCTGTGAGTGATTTAAATTAGAAGGCAATTTTGAGCAGGAGGGATGAAGGTAAGTCTAACTGTTTTGGTGGCAGATGATACGAGGTTATCACCAGTAGTATCCTTGTGCATGCAGTAGATAGAATCAGTGGTAAACGAGGTTCACGTTGGAGAGTAGGAGAAATTTCTTCTCGGAAAGAGTGATCAGGCATTGGAAGGGATTGCCCAGGGAGGTGGTGGAGTCACCATGCCTAGGTGTGTTTAAAGAAAGATTGGATGTGGTACTTAAGGACATAGTTTAGTGGGAAATAGGTGGTAGGGGGACGGTTGGACTTGATGATCCTTGAGATCTCTTCCAACCTTAATGATTCTATGATTCTAAAGGGGAAGACATATAAGGAGAGGCTGAAGTCCCTTGGTTTGTTCAGCCTGGAGGAGACTGAGCGGAGACCTCATGGCGGCCTATAGGTTTCTCAGGAGGGGGAGTGAAGGGGCAGGCACTGATCTCCCTCTGGTGACCAGCGATAGAATCCAACAGAACGGCATGAGGCTGTGACAGGGAAGGATTAGGTTGGAGATCAGGAAAAGATTCTTCACCGAGAGGGTGGTTGGACACTGGTACAGGCTCCCCAGGGAAGTGGTCACAGCACCGAGCTTGGCTGAGTTCAAGAAGCATCTGGACAATGCTCTCAGTCATATAGAATCATAAAATGATATGCTCTGCTTGGGCTAGTCCTCTGTGGAGCCAGGAGTTGGACTTGATGATCATTATGGGTCCCTTCCAACTCGGGATATTCTATGATTCTGTGTTTCTATGAAAGATGGGAAGATGAAGTTCTATATAACATTGAAAAATAACATGAGAAACACTTTCACTAAAGGGTCTCAGGAGAGGACTCTACTGAATGGCACTTCACTGAGCAAAGTTAAAGCTGTTAATGGCACCAAAATCCAATTAAGACAGTGGTCTTCTGATGACCTCATAGGGCATTTCACCAGGCCCTTGTCTAAGGAAGAGGCTCTTTGGGGATCAGAGGAAAGATTAGATTAGTCTGAAGAAGGAGTTATGTACACTAACTACAACGAAAATGCTGCTTAAATTTGGTATCAGCAAAAAAAAACCTCTTCTGAAGTCATGTTAGCTGTGAATTCAAGAGATCTCTATTGTTTTTTAATGCCATACCCTTCTGGAAGTCATTTAAAATGTCCTGAAAGGGCTGAATTTAATTTTTTGTTCAGGCAGAGCTGAACAAACCTTCATTTGGGTCCTTAGAGGTTTATGATCTACCTGTAACTGTTGGCATATTTTTTTAACTGCATTCAATTATTTTGATGAATTAGCTTTTCTGAGTTTTCTTATGAAGAAAGTGTCATTTCATCATGTTTTTTAGATGCTTTGAATTTAGTGGTTTTCTATTTCTGTCATTTTAATAGTTACAGACACTTTTAAATTTATTATCATCTGGTGCCAATTTTTTCTTCAGAAATTAAATATGACAACTGAACTCCTTAGGCATCCCACACAAGCTCAAGTGTAAGAGATCAATTTTGGAGTACGCAAAAGAATAGTTGTTAAAACTGTCAGAAGATTGATGGGGGTGTATTACTTAGATGCAGAAAGGACTTTAGCGTCTTCCTCACTGCACACATCCCCAGCTCACAGGATATTAATAGCTTCCTCAGTTGTCTCCTCAGCTCACCATAGGAGGTAGAGCTGATTTAGGCTGGTCACTAGACAACATGACTGCAGCCCCACCACATGAACATTTTTGTCACATAATGTTGCAGACAGACCCTCCCAAGTCACATCAGTTTTGGCCTGTACACCTGTCCAGCTTATTTCAGAGCTGTGACCATCACAACATACATATCTTATTTCTAAAAGGATTTTAGGATTTCAGGAACTGACTTAATTCTGAACAAAACTAAAAATCTTTCTCTCTCTTTTTCCTTGTATATATATAGGTATATTTATACATGTACTTGTCTGTATGAACATTTTGTCAAAACTAGCAGTTTTATTTTTAATATATTTTAATACAAAAAAAAAGAGGAAAAACAAGTATGTTAAAACATTTTTTAAAAAATATCTGATTTTCTTCAAAGTAAGTTGTTTGGGTTCTGGTGTTTGGTTTTTTGGGTTTTGTGGTTTTTTAATCAGAACAGTACCTTGACACATGTGAAAACAAAGTACTGCACTTTCCAAACAGCTTTGCTAAAATTTTTATGAACAGCTTTCAAAGTTAATAAATTGCAGTTTATTGGTCAGTCATTTATGTAATGTCCATGAAGAATACTCTAAATGACAGAACAATTAAAACAATTCTCAGACAAAGCAATACCGTTTGGTAAAGTGCCTGTTACAACTCTCCTTTTCAACAGCTGTAATTGCTTGAAAATAAACATTTGTCTTAAAATTAAATGGACTTTTAATAATCAAATACAGTCTAATACATTCTGCCTACAAGGACTTATGGAGAAGCTTAAGTTTCAGGATGCGTGTCATACATTGTATGAGTGGGCAGTTCACTTGAAGTACAAACACGATTCTTTGCAGATTTTGAACTTTGAGTTTCTTCCTGTATTTAGCAGTAGGCTCCATTTTCAGAGGTTTACATATCTATTCAGGGCTTGTTCATGGACATGAAAGAGAAAATAAGTAGATTTCAGAGTTACTGGAAGGTTGTATATCCTAATATATTTATTCTAACTTACATTTGAAATCTAGAAATTATTGCATTTCAAAGCCTCTAACCTACTGCATTTCTCTACGCCTAAACCTGACACATATATGCTTTGGTTAAGTATATGTCCTAGAGCAATCAAAACACAATGGTTCTCTGTGTTTTCCTTAATTTGTCAGTATATTATTTAAGCTTAGGTAAGTTTTATGCAGTTTTTAGGTTTTATGCAGTTCCCTATGGTGGACAAAGAAGAATCCTTCTTCTTATGACACCTACAGAAAGTTTTTCGTAGGTTGACTCTTCTTACCATTTATACCTAATGAGTTTTGTAACCAGAACCAACTGCTACTCGCAATTTTTACACTGCCTGTCACAACAGATCGTATTTTACTCATCTCTTAATATATGAATCATTATTATTTGTAAATACATATATTTAAAACTTATTTAAAATTATGGAAATTCTTGCAACATTAGTAACTGATAACTACAAAAACTAAAATACCCACTGAGATTATGAGGCTGATTCTCAGAAGCCCTTGAGAGAGTGAGAAAAGAAGGACGATAATAAGAAGCCAGCACTTGCAGTGTTGTGAAATCTGTGCCCAGGTTACATACGGAGGTACCCATCACCCACACAGTGCTCATAGTCATTCACACACAGACCATGACACAGTAATGATCATCTGAAATATTTGAACTGGAAGCTAGGGAACACATCACTTTATCAGAAGGATTTAGTTCACACTCCACAAAAATTATTATAGACATGTGAGAAAGGCTCAGCAGGATAGAAAACATGCCTGACTGACAGTCATAGAGAAGAGCCTTATAGCTCCAATATTTCAAGTCAGCATGCATAGCCAGAGCTTATTGGTGCTCAGACTGACAGGTTATTGCTTTTGGATATTGCAGTCCAAGCAAAACCATAAGCACTGAAGTGCTGTCTTCGCACCACACCTCACTGTTGTTTGGGGTTTGGGTCCTTCGGGACTCCATTCCCCCTTACAGGGCTGCATCAGGCTTCATACTGCTCACATTTTAATGCGTGGTTCTCCTAGGTTTCAGATCCCGTTCTTCTCCCTGTTTTTGTTAAGGATCTCCATGTATAATGCCTCTTTGCATTAGTGATTCTTGGTTACTTTGAATCTGGGAAAGGCTCAAGGCCGGCCAGGACAGCAGGTCGCTTATTTCACAGGAACTAAACAAAACAGTTATCAAGCAATTCCACATGATGTCTCCAACTGTATTAGTTGTACAATGATGCCAAAATCACTATAATAATTTACTACCAAGCGTATGACTAAGAAATCTACTGCTGTATTTTTGCTTGCAGATTTTGCCATAATTTTAAGACCACTAACTCCTTTTTTTTTATTTCTTTGTAGTTTTCAAAACTAATTTTAAAGTTTCTTTCCTTATATTATTTAATGTGCTCAAGCTTGTTACCACATATTTGGGAAATCTCTTTTGATATCAAGGTAATAGTCGATAATTCCTTCAATGCTGTCAGTTGTGACTGAATTCCTCTAAGGGTAGAGTACAACAGTCAAACAAAATTCTGGTTTTGTTGTTACTGTTAAGGTATTTGTGTTTTGTCCTGGGTTTTTTTGTGGGTTTTTTTTTAAAAAAAAAAAGAAACCACCACAACAAAACAAAGCAAAACAAAACACAACAACAAAATCTCACTATTTCTGCTTTCTACTATTTTAAAATGACAGAGAAATTCTTTCATTACAAACCATGTCTCTATCATTTATTAAAAAAAAATAGAAATTTAATGAGAGACAAAAATATTTTGAGAATTCCAGTTGCAAAAGAAAAAAAAAAATAGCTGTGTCCTCAACTATCACTTTCAGGCATGGTTTTGGTTTGTGGAATTTTTTTAATTTTTGAAAGAAAAATGCACCCATGTAGTTAAGGGAAATATTTTTCATGTATATTGTTTCCTACTCTGGCAACATCTACTGAATTTAAGTAATAATTGTGCTAAAAGGATGAAAATCAAGTTTCTTCTACAGTTACAATTGTGGTGTAGCTGAGATGTCAGGGTTTTACCTGTGTATATACTCAGTGCAATTAGTCATTAATTCCCTGGGTGCCCCAGAACGTTCCCAGAAGTGTGGCTGAAGCTACAAACTAATTTGAGAGGTCACCAGAGACAAGGTTATTGTCTCAACTTCTAGTACCTTCTCAGCAAGGTACTAGATCTGCTTGGTGCAGATCCTTGACAGGTGAGAATTTGGGATAGTCCTGCAGATTTCTCCAAGCAGTCCCTGCTGTGTTTTCTAATTGAGAATTACTATTTGGATGTTTCAGTGTGATGATTAATGCCGTAGATGGAGAGTCTGGCTGGCCCAGACAGTTCTCCAGACAGTTCCTGTGGTTGAATAGACTAGGCTTCACACAGATAATTTTAAATAGTCAGTAGAAGCCTCAGGTAGGCCCAGGAATTGTCATACTGGACAGTCTTTCGAACATAGATGAGACAGAAGATGTTTTATAAGGAACAGAATCATAGAATCACTAGGGTTGGAAACGACCTCCGAGATCATTAAGTCCAACCATCAACCCAACACCACCATGCCTACAAGATCGTGTCCTGGAGTGCCACATCTACACGTTTTTTGAACATCTCCAGGGACAGCGATTCAACCATCTCTCTGGGCAGTCTGTTCCAACACCTCACTACTCTTTCCATGAAGAAGTTTTTCCTAATATCCAATCTAAATGTCCCCTGACACAACTTGACACCTTTCCCTCTCATCCTGTCGTTTGTTACTTGGGAGAAGAGACTGACACCCTCCTTACTAGAACTTCCTTTCAGGTAGTTGAAGATAATCAATTGTGGTGGATCATGTGTGTGCTGGATTAGTCTTATAAGACCGGGGCTCAGCTGCATAAAAGAATTTCTCAAACTAATAGTTTGGTGAGTCTCACCTGATGCAGCTGAAGATGTCATTGCAAGGACTTTTGCAATGGAGAGTCCTGTTACTACCCAGACAGTGACTAACCATCCATCTCGAGAGAATCAATTCCCCACATGACCTTTATCCCAGGCAAAATATCACAATAAATTATATTTTTAAAAAACTCTTTTTCTGATACTGCCTTTCTATTCTCTGTACCATGCTTGGGTGATCCAAGCAAGATTTGTGCCTTTCTGTTGTAACATGGAAAGTATTATCCATAATACATTGAGTTATAGGCAATTCAGGTACCTGAGCTTGAATTTGTATAAAAACATGGAGTGAACAACTCTTGTTTAGAGGGAAGGAAGAATGAAAAATGCAACAATGCTCAGTACTGCAAAATTGTTAACTGTGAATAGATACTATACATAAAACTATAATCTTTTGGGAAGCGTAAAAGATTATTTGTTAAATAACTAACACTACTTTTCTCTTTTTTCATTTCCATTACCTTAATTTGCGACTTGTAACGCTTATACAACTTGAATTTGTGCTAAGCTAGGAATATGCAGCTAATTGCTTCCTCCCAGTTGACAGTCATTAAGTTCCCACGGCGACAGGTAACTTCTTGAGAAGTTTTGGAAGAGTCACTAGTAGTAATCTGACAAGTTGTTATGAGCAAATTGAGCTTAATTTTTTACACTGTCATTTCCCTTTTAGAGCACATTGATGGATTGCACCAAAACAGAAAAAGAAGAGACATAGCTTGCAAAATATATATCTTTCAGGGAAGCCAAAACCATTTCTCTCCAATTTTAGAAATATTTCAAAATAAAAAATATATAAAAAATTCAGTGTAAATATAAAAAAGGTGAGTGGAAAATCAGAAGAAATGGAATATTAAATTTTAAAAAGGAAAAAAGAATCAACTTTTCTTTCTGTAAACCAAGGAGTAGTACATTGACAAGTTTCACTTTTAAGATGGCTGTCTCTGTCTTTCAAGTCTATTCTACTAGGTGATCAAGCTAACTGCTAAACCTCCTGTGCCAGGATACCTCTCACTGCTTTTCTGTGTCTTCTACTGTCTGCAGCAGAATTTAGCTTTCCTCATTGTGTTTCTCTTATTCGAGACAAAGGATAAACAGGGATTTGCATCTCTTTTTTTTTTTCTTTTTTTTTTCCCTTAACCAGTGCCATTTTAGCAAGGGAAAAAAAGGAAAATCATAATTAAGCAAAACATCTAGTTAACACCTCCCACGCTTTTTTCTCTCCTCGTGCTCAGTTAAAGTGTTATGGCAATAATAAAATTATGTAAAGTATTAAAAGAGTAAATCCTCTTGGGTTAGGAGAAATGTTTTTATAGAATGGTATCCAAAGCAAAAATTAGAGTTGTAGAATCATGGAATGATTTGGGTTGGAAGGAACTTGAAAGATCATCTAGTTCCAACAACACTGCCATAGGCAGGGACACCCTCCACTAGACCAGGTTGCCCAAAGACCCATCCAACCTGACCTTGAACACTTCCAGGGAGGGGGCAGCCACAACNTGACCACTTCCAGGGAGGGGGCAGCCACAACCTCTCTGGGAAACCTGTTCCAGTGTCTCACTACCCTCAGTAAAGAATTTCTTCCTGACATCGAATCTAAATCTCCCCTCTTTTAGTTTAAAACCATTGCCCCTTTTCCTATTACTCCATGCCCCTGTAAACAGTCTCTCTCCAGATTTCCTGTAAGCTCCTTCAGGCACTGCAAGGCTGGAAGTTCTCCCCAGAGCCTTCTCTTCACTGGGCTGAACTACCCCAACTCTCTCAGCCTGTCTTCATAGGAGAGGTGCTCCAGCTCTCTGATCAACTTTGTGGCCCTCCTGTGGACTCTTTTGAACAGTTCCATGTCTTTCTTGTACTGGGGACCCCAGAGGTGGACACAGAACTCCAGGTGGGGTCTCATGAGAGTAGAATAGAGGGGCAGAATCATATCCCTCGACCTGCTGTTTGGTCATGCTGTTTTTGATGCAGCCCAGGATACAGTTGGCTTTCTGGGTTGCAAGCACATATCGCCAGGTCATGTTGAGCTTTTAATTAACCAGCACCCTCAAGTCCTGCTCCTCAGGGCTGCTCTCAATCCATTCTCTTCCCAGCCTGTAGTTGTGCTTGGGATTGCCCCAACCCACATGCAGGACCTTGCACTTGGCCTTGCTGAACTTCATGAGGTTCGCACGGGCCCACCTCTCTAGCCTGTCAAAGTCCCTCTGGATGGTATCCCTTCCCTTTAGTGTGTGGATCGCACCACACAGCTTGGTGTCATCAACAAACTTGCAGAGAATGCAGTCAATCCCACTGTCCATGTCGTCAGTAAAGATGTTAAACAACGCTGACCTCACTACTGATCCCTGAGGAACGCCGCTTGCCACTGATCTCCACTTGGACTTTCAGCCATTGATTGCAACTCTTTGAGTGCAAATATCCAGCCAGTTCCTGATCCAGCGAGTGGTCCATCCATCAAATCCGTATCTCTTCAAATTAGAGACAAGGATGTCATGCAAACAGTGTCAAATGCTTTGCAAGAGTCCAGGTAAATGACATCAGACATCTTCATTCTCCCAGTCCATGCCTTTGCTTTCTGAGGCTTAGGCGGTGTGGCTAGACCTGAGGCTTCAGTTGCTGTTAGAGACCGAGACAAAATATATTTATTTTTATTTGAGGAATTGTGTTGGATTCTTCTAGTTTTGTGTAACAACAAAATTCAGTGAGCTATATATCCCACACTTTAAGATTCTTATTGTGTAAATCATCACTGGTTAATAACATTGTAAATTCAGCTTTGTCCTTGTCTACACTACTTAAAAAGTTTTGATCAACATCATGTTAGTTAACTTTACTCCGAAAGTCATGTTCTAGCAGCATAAATTCTTGCAGGAAAGACAAAGGTCTTTACAAACATTGCAAAGATACTAAGAACACAAAACAACTCCTGCTAATACCTGGAGAAAAGCTGCTGTAATAAATTACTGTAAAAACTTAAACACTCTTACAACAGGGATCTGCAAGTATGTGCTGGTTTTCAAGTGCAAAATTTATTCTGACATTATTTATAACCATTGTTATTAGTTTCCACAAATACTTCTATCTGAGCTATTTTCTATCTGTGAGGGTAGTCTCTGCAAAAAAGTTTCACAAATACTATTGAAAATACATTTGTCCAAAAATCCTTGACAGAGATAGTGTAAACATCTTAAAATTACTTTGATTTCTTTCTTGTTTATAAATTACATTGTAATCAGAGCAGGGAGCAGAAACAATTCTCTATAAGCAAGTAAGTACTTTCACTGCTGCTAAACAAAGAACCTGATAATCCCAAGATAATTTGTGCAACCTTAGGCTACAAAAACAGTGCATACACCTAAAAAAGTTTATGGTTCACCATACTACTTTGTGGCATGAAAATATTAGCCCTTTTGAAACACAGTGTAACAATTGATAGACTGAAATGAGTTAGCAAAAAGAATTTGTTGTCAGTTATGAATAACAAATGTTTTTGAATTAATTCCTTTGATTAATAATTTCTAAAAAGAGAAAAAAAATAATTCTTCACCAAATCGATTACTCTGAACAGTTCATAGTGCTAACTACTCTTTAGACAAATGTTTTCTGCTTGCTAGTACTTCCGTCGCTGAAGGAGACTGCTCCAGAGCTGGCGTGTCCCGCAGCGGAGCGGCTGACTGAGGCGTACAGAGGGGGTTTTCTGGCTTCCCAGAGACAAGGAGACGGCAGGCAGCGGCAGCGACCGGCCACGCGGCGGTAGCTCTCGCGACAGCCGTTGACGAGATCTGGGCGTTGCCAGAGCAACGGCGGTGCCCGCGCCCATATAAAGCTGCCCAGGGAGCGCAAGCGACCCGGAGCGCGGCGAACAGGGCGAGCAAACAGGACGTGGCGCGTCAGAAGGGGGTGGTGCGGCAGTTTGCGCGGCCGTTCACGCAGGCAAGGCGTGCAGGTAGGGCGCGGAGC
>VWZZ01001885.1:175-45339 GCA_013399095.1 Psophia crepitans
TCTCAGAAAGGATGGTCGGGCACTGGAACGGGTTGCCCAGGGAGGTGGTGGAGTCACTGTCCTTCGGTGTGTTTAAAGAAAGGTTGAATGTAGTACTTAGGGACATGGTTTAGTGGGTAATAGGTGGTGGGGGGATGGTTGGACTAGATGATCCTTGAGGTCTCTTCCAACTTTAATGATTCTGTGATTCAGAGTGATGGCATTTGTCTTCCCAAGTAACCGTTATGCCTGATGGAGCACCACTTTCCTGGAGATGGCTGAACACTTGCCTGCCCATGGGCAGTGGTGAATGAATTCCTTGTTTTGCTTTGCTAGTTTGCACAGTTTTTTCTTCACTTATTAAACTGTCTTTATCTCAACCTACAAGTTTTCTCACTTTTATATTTCTGATTCTCTCCCACATCCCAAAACGGGGGGAGAGAGCAAGCAGTTGTGTGGTACTTAGCTACAAGTATTAGCCTCTGTGCTCAGGAAAGAGAGAGGCAAATCAACAATAAAGCAAAATACATTTGAAATACAGAGCACCTTTTGTGAAGCACAAGAGAATCTATACATGCCTGTAATACACTGCAAATATTTGATAAACAAATAGAGATGGAAAAGCATCACATGGTTTTTACAAATACATTATCCAACATTAAGGGTCTGCACTCAGCAAAACATAATTTATGTGAGAATGTTTATCAGGCATTGAATAGAAAAACAGAAATTTTAGTAATTATTAAATACCAGCTGTGTAGGGGTGATAAATGTTAACTGGGCAATTATGAAGAAATTATGTACCTGGCAAACATAGGTTATCATGCAATTTACATTTTCCATAATGGAGTCGTGTCTTTTTGAAGCTCTGTCATTAACACAACAGATAAAATGTTGTATTTTTCTGGCCCCATAAGTGGCTAGAAAACTGTAATCCGAATAGATTACATATTTCTAAGAATTTAATAGTAATATATTTGAAAATCCCTCAAATCTTTCATGTCTCTCCCATTTTCCACTTCCTTTCACAAAATAATCCCCAAGTCAAACACTCAAAACATGACTTGGAAAACTATACAGACTGTTTACAAAATACATACAGTGGCGATGACATATGTAGTATTAGCATGCACTTTCTTTCAAAGATAATTAAATGTACTGGGGTTCATCTAAGCCTATCAGATTGCTAATTTACATATACATTCTTTTGTTGAATTTGTTCTGAACTTGTACTGAAGTAAAATCCTGTAAAAGATGCATGAAGCAATGGCAGCAAAATAGCCTGTGACTATTTTGTAAGTTTGTAACATATCCACATATTCCTTAACTTCAAAATTCAAAACTGTTACAGGAAACATGTTTTTATACATATATATTTCTTTAATTCAGTAGTTCTGTTTATATTCTATTATTATTAGCATCATAGTAATTTTAATTTATACCCATCTCAAACAATTTCTGACCTTTATGAAGTAAGATAAATACATTCTTCATTAAAAAATACCACAAAAAATACCAGTTTTTTGAATAAAAATTTCATCATTCAGCACACACACAGATCCGGTACAGAGTTTGCTTTACCTGTACATTTAACTGCCCTGATTTCTATTTAGAAAAGAAGGTATTAGGACTGAGCTGGAGATGACCAGGTGTCTGGTAGCTAAAGGTTTCTTCTCACAAAGAAGTAGCTAAAGTATCTCTGGTAGCTAAAGGGTTCTTCTCACAAAAAAAAGTGGCAACAAGAATCTGTAAAAACAGATGATTTGGAACAAAGATCTGGCTCATTATATTCAAGGTTAATGCAACTGCCTTTTGCTCTCTTTCTGTATAAATGGTTCTCATTCTGACTTCATTCCTTGCTTTACCAACACCAAGATATGAATTAGTCAGGGGACTTCATAAAAGTCTGCTCATGCCCTGAGCTGCCGATCTTCACTTTCTGCAGTTCAGCGGCTATTTAATTTTAATTGCTCCCCAAGCTTAGGCCAATTCTGGATGGCAAAAGCAGGGCAAGAATCATTCACTGCTGCTTTGAAGTTTGAAAAGCCTGTATTCAGATTGCCTCAGGCTCTCATTCTTACATTTATGTGGAAATGTAAGCTGCTGAACACTTCTGTTGAACATCTACAACACTAACTTAACAGGAAATATCTTGTAAAGAACCACTTGATTTTTTTCCTCTGGATTTCATGTTAAGGATCTTAATAAAAATAATCGAAAATTGTAATAAAAAATTAGGAAAATCCATGCTAATGAGTTTGCATAGGTGTAGATTTCAGACCATATTGCACAATCCCTCCATTAAACTTCTTGGGGGGGGGGTTATTACATCTGTGTATAGCCCATACTTCAAGTAAATCATAGCTATACTTTCTCAGTATGCAGAAGTTTCTCACAAAGCAAAAGCAATAAATGTTGCTCTGTTGATGGTTTTGCAAAAAGATGGGAGAAATAATTTTTACCCTGTTCCTTCATCCCTCTTTCTTTTTTCCTTGCCAATAGCAAAATTCAGGCTTCATGAAGGAAATCACTTCAAGCTCTGAGAAAATTGAAAGAGTGAATCACTACAGGAGATAAGCTGAAGCTGGTGGTGGTGCAGAGAATAACATATTCCCTTGTGGGTGTTTCTTTATAGGGAATGCTTTTCAACAGGAAAAAGAAGTATGCAGCAATACCAAAAGGTATCTTCTCTTGGAAGAAGAAAGGGATGCAATAAAATATATTTTTTTCTGTATGGATTAACACTAAATTAAAAGTTGAAGAGGTAGGAAAGCTGGAGGTGTGACAATACCAAGTTAAGTCTTCAGTGAAATTAATATAATTACGTACATTAAAGAAAAAATTACACACATGAAATACATGTGTGTTGTCTTTCTACACAATTGTATGGTATTGGTGCTGAGCTGACCAGACAAAAGTACAGACAAAAGAAAAGGGAGGGTAGGGGGAAAGAGCACAAAATTAGTTGTGAACGTTTGTGTGCCTTAAAGATTATACCTGTATTTACCAAAGCTATTGCAGAAGCTTGATAAAAAAAACCCACAAAACACAAGCAGTAGTTTCCAAGAAACCAAATTCTAGTACAACATGCTTACGTTCTTTCTAATTCTGCACATGGTAACTGAAAGGAAAGTCTCCTTATCATCATAAGTGCTTTGTATTTTGGAGTGGGGGGTGGGGAGTATTCATCTGCTATTTTGAAGTTTGTGTCTCTGACTGTTTTCCTAGCTTGATGTTCTTCAAAAGAGACATTTTAAAATGATAACTATAGCTGCAAGTTGCCCTTTAACATTAGCTAAATACAAGCAAATACAGCAACTGCTATTTCTTATCCTTGGTTTCTTTTGCTTAGTCCTGAAAACCATTATTTCTCACATAATCTCAGAAATAAAAGTATGAAATAGGTTTAGAGGCTTTCAAGAAAAGAGTTGAGAATTTTTCTATTACATCATGTGTTTGATTACACTCTCACCTTTAGCATTATTCATGTTTTAAAATTATAATACTTAGCAACAACAGAAGGTATTGCTTTTAAAATACCTTCATTTCACTATTAAGTTATATGTGTTCTACTAGCTACAAGTTCAAAATCTTTTGCTGATTTTGAGCCAGATTTTTTCTATTTTGTTGATTTCAAAAATAATTTCTGCTATTTATTAAAAAACCCCTTCAATATTATCTAACATAAAAATTCAGTAACAACACAAATCTACACTGAGTTTTATAAGAGTCAAAATATCATCAGTCCTTTCTGCTATACATATATGACCTGTCCCAGAAGTTAGCAGGCACTCTACTTCTTTTGCTAAGAGCTACCCGGTATCTGAGGTGCCTGTTCTGTAGAAGTAGCTATCTATTTCTGTTATAGTATATGTTGCAATATATCCTTAGGCAGTCAGTCACCAAACTGATAAAATAACCCTAAATTTCACAATGAAATTCAAAATTATATTGAGTAATATGAAACACAGATTATTAATATTTCTAAGATAAATTATTTTATATTTGAAGTTATTATTCAGTTATTGGATATTTGAGCATCTGCAGGTGCAAGAAATAAACCTCTAAAAAAATGTACCACATTCTACAAAACATCCCATAATTTTCAAGAAAAACCTTGCGTATGAATATCTGTGAGATATGCAAGCTTCAGTACTTACATATAAAATTTTTAGAAGTCATGTAAATAAATGGCCCAATGTAAAAATACAGGACAATTAATAAGGGGTTGTTCTAGTTTTAAGTTTGAGATGGTTTGTTGGTTTGGGGCTTTTTGGTTTTGTTCTTTTTTTTTTTTTCCTCCCATTTATATAATAACCTACTTACTGCATATTTGGTTCTCAAATTAGTTCAGAACTGTTTCCAAGTTTTAAGAAATGCCAAAGTATTTATCAAGGTTTATTCTTGTACTACTAAAAAAACCTTTGGGGTTTGTTATTTTTTCATTGGGAGTAGAATCATGTGTACACTTTCATAAGAAAAAAAGTATTCAGTATTTAGAATTCAGTATTTAGGATTATGAGAAATCTGGAGACCTGTTAATAGGTGACTTTTCAGTGACATATTTTTAGTTTCCTGCTTCAATTTTTGTCTCTGACTTTATTTAGGGAGCTTAGGACTGTGCAGGGAAAGAATGAGAGTTTGCTTTCCTTATTTCCCTCCTCTTCTTTTTTATTTAAAAAAAAGGAAGTTCTTGTGACTATATTATATTATGTGTTTAATTGTTTGCCACCTGCTGGGGCTTCAGTTCAAATTATGCAGAGACTTGGTCATTAGTCCATGCACTTATTTCACGCATGAGAATTATCATTTTTAATTTGGCAGAAGTGAACTAGTACCCCAGCATGTGTCCACAACATTCACCTCAAAAGAGCAGTAAAACGAATCAACTAAGTTGATTAAGACAATAAAGCTATCAGGATAGCTTTGGGGCTAACAAAAATGCTTACTCAATCCCATTCAGTGTTTATAATTGTTTGCATTTTTTCAATTTTTTTTCTAATGTCACTAATGTGGACTACTAATTCAAGTAGTAAATTAAAATGTTCATAAAGTGGTAATGCATCCTATAAATTTAAGAAATCACTCGTTAAAATTCTAATTATGGATATATTTCAGTGTAGCATGTAACATACTGAATTGCATTTATTTAGGTAAAGTCACAGTTTTATCTCTGTAGAAAGCCTTCCCAAGTCTTCCAGGAATGAAAGTCTAATTAAGTTACTCACAAAATGCAGACAACTTTGTAGCAGACGCTTCATTTTCCACAGCTGGCTTCCACAGAATAGTAAAATTAGAAATATTCTGTTTAAAGTATAAAATAGTGTCTCACTGGAAATTGATGTTTGTTTGTTTTTTTTACAATCTGTAACCATGTGGCAGTGAAACGGAGACTTAAAGAATTGAAATTTTGTAGGTAAGGTGCCAAGATCTTATTTTCCAGTTTAACCACTATGGACAATGATATAGATCTGGAAGGTTTTGTCACCTTAGCTTTTCATCTATGTAATAAAGAAAGTCTGAGAGTCATTTAAAGTAATTTGACAAATTTTTATGTACTGCTAAAGATCACAAATAGTAAGTCTTCCTCTGAAAGATATTTTTCAAATACATTCTAGAGAGGCTTCAGAAGAAACATTTCTAAAACTCAAATAGTCAAATATTCAAACAGTTAATTCCTGTAGACAACTTCTATTAGTAAATAACACTTGAGATTCTCCTTTCTACTTCAATGGTATCATACTGAAGTGGTGTGGTGGGTTGACTTTGGCTGGCTGCCAGGTGCCCATCAAGCCACTCTATCGGGCCCCCTCCATCAAGAGAACAGGGGGATAAAACACAATGAAAAGCTCCTGGATAGAGGTATGGACAGAGAGATTGCTCATCAATTACCATCTGTCGTGGTTTTACTCCAGCCGTTGGCTGGGCACCACGCAGACGCTCTCTCAGTCCCCCTCATTGGAAAAGGGGGAGAGAATCGGAAGAGTGAAAGTGAGAAAACTCGTGGGTTCAGATACAAGAGTTTAATAAGTGAAGCAAAAGCCACGTGCACAAGCAAAGCAAAACAAGGAGTTAATTCACCGCTCCCCACGGCAGGCAGGGGTTCAGCCATCCCCAGGGCAGCAGGGCTCCNACAGCCCCATACTGACTTTCTTCAAGAAAATTAATTCTCTTTCAGCTGAAACCAGGACACCATCATGGGCTAAACAGACTCAGTTTGGCGAAATTCATTTAATCTATTGCCAATTAAACAAAGCAGGATAATGAGAAATAAGAATAAATCTAAAAAACACTTTCTCTATCCCTCCCTTCTTCCCAGGCTCAACTTCACTTCCCACTCTTGTACCTCCGCCTCTTCAGGCCACATCTACCTGTGCTGGTGCGAGGTCCTCCACGGACTGCAGGGTGGGTATCTGCTCCACTGTGGAGATCCATGGACCTTGCTTCACCATGGTCTTCTCCATAGGCTGCAAGGGAATCTCTGCTTGTGATGCCTGGAGCATCTCCTTCCCCTCCTTTTTCACTGACCTTGGTGTCTGCAGAATTGTTTCTCTCGCATATTTTCTCTGCTCTCTCCCAGCTGCTGCTGCAGAACCTTTTTACCCTTTCTTAAACATGTTATTACATGAGCATTGCTGATTGGCTCAACTTCGAACAGAGGCAGGTCCATCTTGCAGCTGGCTGGAACTGGCTCTGTCAGACAAGGGGACAGTTTTTGGTGTCTTCTCACAGAAACCACCCTGCAGCCTCCCTGCCTACTGAAACCTTGCCACGTAAATCCGATACAGCTGGTATTTAACTATTCATTCATTAACCCCCTTTCTTTTTTTTAAACACAGTTTTAATACCACATGATTCATTCTACACTTCACATAACTGTATTTTTACCCTTTTGCAAATACAATATTTTACAGTTTGTTACAGAATTCTACATTGCTGAGCTTGGACTACTTGTCAATAAGATGATGATTAATTCTATTCTCTAAAATTTTGGGAACTCCTTACAGCTCAGTGGCGTCTACAAGCTTACAAATTTATATATATGTATATATAAATTAAATACCTAGAAAGGCTACGTATGTATTTATAGTCTGTCTGCATCAACCACATTATAGTGCAGGAGACTTATGAAAAATCTTTTGAAAAAAAATCCTCTTATTCTGCCAGAGAACCTTTCATTGAGTGAAGTTGCTTTTTTGACCATGATAAACAGAATAATGATAATTGTGATATTATATATGAACATATTTTCCTGTTTTTCCACAAGACAGTATGAAAATCTTTCACTTCTGGTTATACTAAATCTGTGTTTTCCCCTTATTTTCCTGAATATTAATGTTAAATCTTAAAAGGAAACTAATTTTTCCCACTTTTGATAAATCTGTGTAGTATATTCCTTGTTATCCTCTAGCTGGGTATGTGTACACAAACAGACTTATATAGATATGTTATTAAATATGTTACCCTCCTAGTGGATGAAGGGAAGGTGGAGTGCATGCAGTTTTTCTGGATTTTAGGAAGGATTTTGATACTGTCCCTCACAGCATCCTTCTGGACAATTCCAGCTGTGTGATGAGCAGGTTCACAGTGCATTGGGTGAAGAACTGGCTGAACAGCAGATCTCCAAGGTTTGTACTGAATGGCACTACATCTGGCTGGTGACCGACCCCCAGTGGCTTTCCTCAGGGCCCATCCTGTTAAATATACTTATCAGCAATCTGGATACAGGAGCTGAACGCACCATTAGCAAGTTTGCTGATGAAACCAAACTGAGGATGCTGTTGACTAATTTTCTAAATGCCTACCTGGCTTCATAGTCTCACGGTGAACTAGTGAGCAGTCTTTGTATTAAATTTACAAAAGATATTTATGAGATCAGTGGAATTCAGCAAATTCTTCTGTTTCCCAATTTTCTCTCTCTTTCTCGTTTCTGTTCTACTGTGCAACCAATTTGCATTTGTGAAAAGTTACAATAGTCATTGGGGAAATTCCACACATAAATCTTTTTCAAATAAAGCTATCATTTAAGTTGTAATTCCTCTTTTTCATCATTAGAATAGGATAGGGAATTATGATCTCTTCTGTTGACAGCATAAATTTACTTACATTCTAGTTCTGAAAGAAATCATTGTGAATATACCTTATTTGAACCATCTGGATAGTCTGCATCCTGCCTCAGAGACATTCACAGCTAGTTCTTTCTCTCTCTTTCTTAACTTCTTACTACCAATGTTTATTAGTTTATCTGTCATTATACTAAAGACTTATTATAGATATAAGCTTCAGCTCAGATTTTATGTTAATCACCACCACTTCAACAGGTGCAACATGAAAATGGGAACTTCTGTTCTTGAGATGGTGCTGTAAAATACACGATAGAGCTTGTTATGACATGCATTTTAAAACAAACAGACAAACAAGCAAAACAGTCCTTTTTTTTGTAACGAAGGAAGGAAGGGAAAAGCATAAGAACAGGTCTCTAAAAAAAAGGTGTGCAAGGCAAGACAAAAATTATATATAAATATATATATATAAATATAATAAAATATAAAAATATAAATAAAATATAAAAAAATATAAAACATTTATAATAATATTATTAAATTTTGTCTGCTGTGTAGGAATACAGTCTGTGAGAAGACTAGAAATCTTAACTAAAGAAATGTCTATAGACTGATTTTACCTTAAGGGGGGGGGGGGAAGAGAAGCAAACTATATGTTCATTTTACTAGACTCATCATGCAATAAGTGGTCCTCTAAGCTCCTTCTCTACTAATACCTGTCTTATTGACCTTCTCTGCAAGACTGTTTCTTCTTTCTTTTTGACTGATTCAAAGTTTTGATGTATAAACTCTTTGCTTTGATCATAGAGAGGCACATTGTAATCTGTTCTCATTCTTCTTAAATACAGAGTGATTTAGCACTCTATAGGTTTGGAAAAAAAATTAGACCAAAACAAACCACAAACCCAAACAAGTCAGAGCAATAACAGCAAAACACCTGACATAAGATTTCTTTTAATGCTGTTTAGCAGAATCATGTTTGTAGCTTGTTGTGACTGACTGAAGTAAAATGCAGAAAAGCTTAAAGATCTGTTGAGCATGTGGTTTTAGTGTTATCCGTAGGGTCTATTGAATCTAACACTCTTTTAAATATTTTAACTTTGGTTTTAATTTATTATCATTTCTTATTCCCTGTGTACTCTAAATAAGCAAGCAGAGTATACCTGAGAATAACTTCAAAACATATGCAAAATGTAGCCTATAATAATGCACATAATTTATATAGTCAGCTTTACTATATCACAATTATAATGAAGAATATCTTTCAGTGTTGATAAGGTTTTTTCCTTTTAACTTTGGTGAAGTTCATGTATATCATTATATTGAAGAAAAATGTATATCATTAGGAATCTGCATTATATTTCAGACAAGACTACCATTTCTTTGTATTCAAGTATAAGAATATATGGAAATACATTTGGGAAGTTTAAAGATAGAAGAAAAGAAATAGTTTCATCTTTTTCAAACCAGAAAACCAGAATCATCTTAACACAGAAACTCAAATATATAACTATGATATTTGTGTCAGATAATATATATTAATATCTTTTGGGGTTTTGTTTTTATGTTCACCACAACTAAATTTTTAAATGATCAGGAAGTACTGAATACCAGAGTACAACAATATCAGGGTGGAAATGTAACCAAAGGAAAATAAAAATAGCAACAGATATGAATATAAAAATACTTGCTTTAACATTAGTGTACAAAATATATCACGTGATTCTCAGGTATTTTGAATATATGAATTCCCATGAAAGTCAGGAAACTGAAGTCCCCTCTCAACAAAATCAAAGGAATGTGATCGTTGACTTTTGTGAGGGGTTGCAGCTGCTCAGAATTTATCCATAAAAAAGAAAAGGGTGTACATCTCTGTGTCTGCTATTCTGAAATAGGAGGATGATGCTGATGACAATGGTGAATATTGCTTATTTCTATTGCAACTGTGCCAAGTGATCCCAGTCAAAATCTTCACTGAATTCCATGCAAACGCGTAGGAAAAAGATAATCCATACAACTCACAAACTCAGTGTACAAAAGTAATACATACCTATAAATAACAAATAAGCAGACAAGGAAATACGACTGTCTGTCATGAAAAAAAGCGGTCACAGTTTACTGCCATCGTTTTTGCAAGTATCCTAGTGCAGAAGAATTTTTAAGAGGATCATTGAGGTTTTGTGAATGCATACAGAGCTTCTCCAGTATAGAAAGAACATCTTAAGGGAAAGTACAAAGGAACTTTAAAAAAAATCACCTTAACAAATAGTCAATGAAAGTAGGTAGACCACAAGTTAGAACCAATAGCATAAAGGAAGTGCTGGAGGGGTAAACAGATCATAGATGGTCTTAATATCAAAAACAAAGTATTGAGGTTTGATCCTGTAGAGAAGTTTGTGGTAGAGATGAAATAAAGATTAAATAGACAATCTAAGAACATTGTTCTGAGTCAATATTAGTAGGCAATATGAAACAAGAAAGAAAGAAGTTGCAGTAGTGAAGATGTGAGATAGTGAAAGAATGAGAAACATAATTGTGTAGATATGTAAAAATATATTGAATCTAGTATGCTAGTAAGATTTAGAATCATAGACTTATAGACTACCTAGAATTGGAATGGGCCTACAAGGATCATCGAGTCCAATTCCTTGCTCCTCACAGGACTACCTAACTCTAAACCATGTGACTAAAAGCATCATTCAGATGCTCCTTGAACTCTGACAGGCTTGGTGCTGTGACCACTTCCCTGGGGAACCTGTTCCAGTGACCGACCACCTTCTCAGTGAAGAACCTTTTCCTGATGTCCAATCTGAACTTCTGCTGACACCTCCATCCATCCGCTGACACTTCCTTCCATTTCCTTGTGTCCTGTTGCTGGTCAGCAGAGAGAGGAGATCAGCATCTCTCCCTCCTCTGCTCCCTGAGAAAGCTGCGGACTGTGATGAGGTCACTCCTCAGCCCTCTCTTCTCTGAGCTGAACAAACCAAGTGACCTCTTTAACCATCTTGGTCACCCTCCACTGGACACATTCTAATAGTTTGATGTCCTTTTCACACTGAGGCACCCAAAACTGCACACAATACTTGAGGTGGGGCTGCACCAGTGCAGTGTAGAGTGTGACAATTACCTCCCTCAGCTGTGGCTAGCTATGCAGTGCTTCATGCACTCCAGGAAACTGTTGGCTCTTTTGGCCACCAGGGCACACTGTTGACTCATACTGAACTTGCCGTCAAACCAAGCTCCCAGATCTCGTTCTGCAGGGCTCCTATCCAGGATCTTGTCCCCCAGTTTGTAAGTATAACCAGGACTATCCTGTTTCAGGTGAAGAATCTGGCACTTTCTCTTGTTAAATTTCATACATTTGCTCATTGCTCAGCTCTCTAGTCTATCCAGATCTATCTGAAAGGTCTCTCTACCTTTGAGGGAGTCCACAGCTCCTCCTAATTTGGCATCATCAGCAAACTTACTGAATGTATGTTTGACTCCTGCATCCAGATAATTTATGAAAACATTGAAGACCACTGGCTTTAAAACTGAGCCCTGGGGAACCTTCACTAGTGACTGGCCACCAGCCTGAAGTAATTCCATTTACTATAACTCTTAGAACCCATCCTTTCAGTTAATTGTTCACCCAAAATATTAGGGACTTATCTCATTCTGTGCTGGACATTTTGTCCTGGAGGATACTGTAAGATACAGTATCAAAAGTTTGTCATCAAAAAAACCCAAAACCCACTACTTCTGCCTTCCCTTGGTTAACTAGATGGGTGACTGTGTCATAAAAGGAAATTTAGTTAAGCAGGACTTTCCCTTTGTGAACCCATGTTGGCTATGACCAATGACTGTATTGTCTCTCAATAACTCCCAAAACAACATTCTGCATAATTTTACCAGGCACTGAATTGAGACTGACAGGCCTGTAATTACCAGGGTCTTCATTTTTATTCTTTTTGAAAATCTGGATAACATTTGTAAGATTCCATTTGACAGGGACCTCTCCGGAAGGCAGCACTAAATGTCTCTGCTTTGTCTAAGTCCATATTTGTAAGGTGACTAACCTCATCAAATAACGGACTAATGTTATCTCTGATCCTCCTTTCACTGGTAACATGTTTTTAAAAAGCCCTTTTCATTGTCCTTCACAGTATTAGACAGCTTGAATTATGATTGAGTTTTGACCACACAAATTTTCTCCCTATAGTGGCAAAGAGCATCTCTGTAGTCATCCCGTGTTGCTTGTCCTTGCTTTCAATGTCCATATACTTTTCTTTTGTGCCTAAGTTCTAGAAGAAGATCCCTGTTCATCCAAGCCAGCCTTCAACCCTGCTTGCTTGACTTCCAACATTTGGAATCGCCTGCTTCTGCACTCTTAAGAGATGGCTTTGAATAGGTGACAATTTAGATATGCTTTGGGTGGGAAGGTATAGTTGCAGTCACAAACTGGACGTATAAATTAATCAGACAGGTACTTTGCTTTGTAGTAATGGATGTAAGTTGGAGATTGGATGAAACATGAATGGTTCTGTTTTGAAGCCATGGAATTTAACAAAACAGTGTCATAAGCTCCTAAAAGATCCTCCGGATTACGTGAATTTGCAGCTCTTTTGCAGCATAAGAGTGCTCTTCTGGCTAATTCTGGTTATCAGGAAACTGTCTGGGTGCAGATCCCTTCTACTTCAAACCTTAAAGTGGCCTCTGAATTATAACTATTGACCATGTTATTCATTGAATAACACCAGTGAGTTACATATGTCTAGAGTATCCCAGTATCCTAGTTTTAAAAAATGCCAGAAAAGTATATTCTGATTTTTCTGAGTGACCTTAAAATCTCTGTTAGTTCTTGCCAACTACTAGCAAAAATAAATTCCTTTCAACAAAATCATGAAGTGAGATACACTGTTCCAGAGTGATATAAAGGCATTCAAAGATATATAAGACTACATAGAAATGATACCAGTGATGTACACAGCTACCTACCACTTAATTTGTTGCAAAGGTTTCTCTGACAATCTGTCAGACATTTCACAACTACCAGTCTAAACATGCAACCTCAGGTTGCTTTCTCAGAATAGGAATTAGCATTATAAATTTGCACTCAGTCACGTTCCTTACAAACTATTCACATGCAAAACTCTCCTCAGTTTTTAACTCCATCAGGAAAAGCCCTGGTGTCCATTTCACTAGACCATAGACAACTCCCTCCAAGTTTCAAATGATGACACAGTTCTCTGAATATAAAAACTGAAAATCTTAGTGCATAACTGAAGGGAATATCAATATTTAAATTAGATTATTGCTATACATGTGGTTTAATAAAAACTAGTAAGGGCAAAAATAAGGAGAGGCCTTCATATATTACACCATGACCCATAAGATTTTGGCTAAGTCAAGTAGAAAGGAGACAAGAAAAAAATATTACCATAAAGACTGACAAAGACTACAAACAAAGATCAAATCACAATGTTGATGGTCAAGGGGGATTTTAATCCCGAAATACTTGTGAAAAAAATGCAGCAATACTAAACATAGACCAAATTTCAAGTCCATATGATGCTGAAAAACAGGAAGCTTAATTTGTAGGGCTGGAAATCTGAAGTGAGGAGTTGTTTTAAAATATGACAAATAAACAACTAAAAAAAAGCTAAAAGGCAGGATGTCTGTAGGCCAAGAGCTAATGGAGGTTGTAGGGAATCCAGTTCGGAAGATCTCGCGTTGTACGGTGAGCTTAGGCACACCCCTATGACCTGCACAGAGCCCCACAGTGGCCACACCCCATAAAGGGAGTATATAAACCAGTGACGCAGTTTAATAAACGCCATTTTGCTCATCCATCATATTGATGTCGTGATCACTTGGCCCCGAGGTGAGAGTCCTCAGGGGTGAGGTGTGTCCTCGGACTCCAGAACCAGTAGTTGAAGTTTCCCGCTGCAGCTCCAAGAACACAGAAAGCAACAGGAGGTCTACCCCTGTGTTATTGTAGGATGAGGGCCTGTTAACTGTAAAAAAAACCAAAACAAAATATAGCATTCAGAAATACATAGAATGAACTGCATGCATAGTGTCTCCTATTGAGTAAAGCCATTTCCTATTTGGGTTACAGGTAAAATAACTATGCAATTAAAATTTAAAGTACAAATGCATTATAATTAGTAAAAAAAGACATAGTATATTGAAAACCAATTAAAATAATGAAAAGGAAAAAAGGTCACCAGAATTCTTTGGACTGAGATTGCTGCAAGCTGTTTGTTTCTAACAGAGTGAGTAATATGTGCCATGAATGATTCTGTCACAATAAAAGAAGCAAATGACTAATCTGAATTATGTTTGTGACTAGGTTTTCCCTAGAATGCCTACCATGACAGTAGTACAAATGAGAGAAAGATATTGTACCCAGTGCAGAAACAGATGCTGCAATCAGTTGTAATCAAGAAGTTGCACAGTCCATCGAAGGTTATGAACTACCAGCTGTGCCTCCATAAGTAATGGAAGAGACATATATAGATACAGAAATCAGTAACAGATCATCAAGCAAGTTCTTGGAGTCCGCTGAAGCCAACTTTTTGATGCAGTAATTGAAGAAAGAGCAAAACTCCTTTGGCTTTGCTTCTGATCAACAAGAGCAAAATGATCGAGTGCATAAAATAGAAAGGTTAATTGGGTGAGAAAGATCACGGTGAATGGCAAAATTTATTTTTTCAATGGAGAAAAATGTATAAGATATCACAGTAAAAATCTATAGGTCCAAATCAGCAGACCTCACAGGAAATAGTACTAAGTTCTCAATGGACAGTTTCATAAAAGAACGTTGCAGCTAGAAACCACAGCCTAGTGGAAGGAAAATACCGGTATTATAGAGACACCTACATGAAAAAATTCAGGACTTCAGCAATGAGCTGAAAGAAAAAGGTTAAAAAAGACCCCAAGCCCCAAAACTACAGAAATAAAAAACTTGTCAAAGTCCTAATTTCGTTCCAATAGAAAAATGTAAACTTACAGTAAGAAAACAAAACCCATTCAGTTTGAGAATAAACTTGCAAAAAATAAAGACAGTTACAAGGAATAATATTATTACTTAATAATAATAATAATAATAGTAGTAGTAGTAGTAGTAGTAGTAGTAGTAGTAGTAATAACGTGACCAGAAAACAAATGTTAAATGTTTTTGTTGAATTTGACAAATGAAGGCCGAGAACAGACATGATAACATTTTTCAAATATGTAAAATAGTCATCTTACACTGCAGTAAGGAAAGGTTAAAGTAAACATCACAGAAAATCTTTCAGTCTGGAAAATTAATTAAGCTGTTAAATAAATTGCCTTTGAACATTCCTAAAACAAGGTTAGACAAAACTGTGTAAAAACAGTTACATATAAATTACATTGAAACATAGATGACAAAACACTAGATAATTTCTAGGGCTCTTGTTCCTCTGTTTTCTGTAAATGCATTATTTGGAACTCTAGAAAATAAATAGATTAAGTCATGAAATGTTACATCAGGTTTTATAATTCTTTGAGACACAATGCAAATTCAACTAACTTTGTGGGACAAACTCATTGCTCTTTTTTTCCTTTTTTTTTTCTTTTGTTTTCCTTAAACAAAACAAGAAAATTCTAACAATTTTTAATAAATTAGTTACTGGAAGGTCAACAGTCAAAATGAAGTGATTTTGTTGGGTGTAATGTTTAGTAATTTTCCTCAAAGTGTGCATCACAGAGTGTATTTATGTGTTTGTTGCTATTTAGCTGACTGGACAAGACTGGCCAGCAGTTTCATGGAAAAATTTTAAGCTTTCTTTGTCAGAAAAAAAAAATTATTAAAAAAAAAATAAAAATCAAGCTTTCAATATCTGTTTTGCGGCACTGATCATGTGTTTAGAAAACTGCACAACTGACCAAGTTTGGTGATAAAGCAGGAAAAGTTCAATAACAGACAGCCTTTGAGAGCTACATACGGACCATGTTTTAGCCAAAAAGAAAACTGGAGGGCAAGAAGCTGAATTTTCAGTACACCACGCTTCCACTAAAATTTTGTGAGAAGATTTTTTTTTTTATCATTTCTCCCCTAGTTTTGCAAGAAGTTTGTGGAGTTTTTTGTGGGGTTTTTTTTTTGTTTGTTTGGTTTGGTTTGGTTTTTTTGTGTTTTGTTGTTTGGTTTTTTTAGGCAAAAACGTGTTCAACCTCCTTTCACAAAGGAGTTCTTTCACAAAGAAGAGTTCAACCTCCTTTTAATCTCACCTTTTAGTGTGATGGGACTCAGAGGAAAACAAAATGGATTTATCTGTCACGGAACACAATGAATAATATATTGACCCCTTTGGAGGTGGCTACAGATAACAGGACTTACTCATTTTCCAGTAAACAATTAACCACTATTGCCAAATTTTCACAAAAGGCAAATGGGAAGTTTAGCATAATGTCAGCACAAATCTCAGGAATAGGGAATTAAGAAATAAAAAGCTTAATAAGCATATATTTTCTCTCTGCTTTTTCACATTCAGAAATAGTTTTGCCCTAAACACCACTTTGAAACAGAGATATATAAATAAGAATGTGTCAAAGCATCAAATTAGTGGAAAATGATAGAAAGTTATTCTGTTATGATGTGTGATACTCTTCTTGAAAGAGAATTTATATAATTTGGTATTAAAAAATCATAAAATTCTTTTATAAATAGGGTCATTACTGTCTAAATCTAGCAGCTGTATATATGTTCTACTCATTTTACTGATTAATTGCTTGAAGATTTTACTGCTTGTTATTGACTATATTAATTTAGAAATTATGCCAACAAAGAGGAATTGTTTACAGTGCAATAGCTGCAAAGAAAACGTCATATTACAGTTGGGTGTCCAACATTAAGCAGTTCTTTAGAAGAAAAAATCAGAAAAGAAGAAAACAGGGTAGAAGAAAAAATAGCAATATTTTGATATGAAGTATCACACACAGATAGAAAAACGTTACATTGCGTATTGTATTTAATAATTTTTATCTATATGTGTATTTGCTTATAAACATCTCCATATATCTAAAAATACTTGGTTTTCTATGATTTTTTCCAAATATACAAATTTGGTTGTGTATGTTTGTATGTGTGTGTGTGTGCACAGGGATGTGGGGGTAGTGACATCTGTATAACAACAGTTATTTTGGTTAATGTGCTTTTTGGAAAGATCTACATCCAGAAACATGCCTGACTATGTACTTGATATTTATTCTGCTTCCCCAGGAAAAAAAAGCATCTGCAGATGATAAAGCTGAAATCAGTAGCTGAATTTACAGTACAAATTCAACAAACATTTAGCTAAGTATTGGAAGGAGAAAGTAGCTTCACACCTAAGAAACGGAATCAGAATACAATACAAACAGAAGGTCAAACGAGATAGCAAAAGATGTAAGGGAGGCAGTATCTGAAATGTTATTGTCTTCCTTGACACAGTTTGCTATCTGGAAACTTAGTTAGTTACCCCTGTGAGGCTAAAATTGTGATCTAAAAGTGATTCCTGCACTTCAGGACCTAAATGCCTTCCTCAAAGTATAGAAAAAAAGTATCAAACTTTTGTTTTAAACAGGAAGTGGCTAGCATGTTAATCTGTTTTTTGTTGCTTATTTGTTTATTTTCCATTGATGAAGCTTTGTTAAATTACTTGTTGAGCTTGGAGAAAAGACATAAAAGGTGAGAAAGGCGGAGAGAAATTAATTCCCTGCTTTTCATGCAAGCAGCTCAAGAAATCTACAATAGAATAATCTGATTTGATATCCGATGTTAAACTTGTAGGATACAAGAGTCACAGGGTCAAAAAGAGAAGAAATTAAATCACAACATATCTGCTGGTCAGTAAAAGAGAAGGGTAATCTCATCTAGGAATGCTGTGGGGAGAGGTGATCTTGACAAGCACCCCATATGCTGACAATGCTGTATTCAGATCCTGCCTGTTCATAAGGAAATGTTCAGTCTACTAGAAAAAAAAACAAAACAAAACCAAACCCACCAAGAAACCCACCCCCCAAAAAAACCACCCCCAAAAAAACCACCCCCAAACCCAAAGCACTATCTTTCTGAATGTTTAGCATCTATATTATTCTACCCCAATTTTAGAAGTAACTATTCTAGCACAGCTTCCCTGCATTTCTTTGTGGGTAATAAGGCTGTATTTTTATTTCCCCTGGCCACCCATTGCTATCCAAAGACCGCTTGGCTTCAGGGTGATTCCAGATTGCTGGAATGGCGAAAATGTTGCTGAGTCCACTTCATTGTATGCCTAGAACACTGCCTCGATCTAATCCACTAGTTGCACAAGCTATGATTTGCCTATATTTTGACTAAATAAGGAACCTCAGGATTGCCAGTATGACTTATTTAGAGATGACCTAATATTAATCCTAACAATATTATTTTCCCTTTATTACTGATTTTATTTTAAAATGTCAAATGTGGTAATTCATTCTCACAACTGCTGTTAATGCTGATACCATACACAATATACTGACACTTCATTCAATTTCAATTCCAGTAATATTTTCCGTATTTTCATCTAATATAATTTTTTCAATAACTAATGTGTTGTCATCAGAAAATTGCTATAACCAAATTTCTAAAGCTTAACCTTTTAAGGCGGCCTCTTAATATCAATGTCCTTCTGGTTCGTTATTTCATGGAGATACTTAACACTTTTCCCAGATTTTGATCATTGATAAGGTAGCACAGAACAATACAGCCATGCTAGACTCTGAGTCTTGATTTTTTATTTTTTTATCTACTCCTTTGTTAATTCAGAAGTTGCTTACATGGCACTATAATCTGCTGGGAAGATAGTTGCCACTGGAAACCTAACTCATTGTAACCTGGAAGAATCATAAGTACATCAATTGTCACGGAAGGTTAAAATCTTTGGTAGCAGATAATACACTTCTAAGATGTATGAGTGTACAACTACGGAGGAGATACATACATCTTTCAGGGTCACAGACTGAAACATTTTGAAAGTGGAGTGTGGAAAACTTTGAATAAAACACTTAAAGCAAAACATTTGTGTTGTACAGTTTAAGCCAGTAATTATTCATGCTAAATTTCTAACTTGAAATTGAAGCAGGATGTGGTGGGTTTTTTATTGTGTGGTGGTTTTGGTTTGGTTTTTTTTTTTAAATAAAGATTTGGCCAAATATTTGTGGTTTTCTATTAGTTTCTAACCATCTAAGAAGTTTCAAAAGATATGTTTTAATGTGGTTTTCATGAAATCAATTCTTTCTTTAGAAATACACTAAGAATGAGTAGAATTTGGAGTGCAATGAATAGCTCTATTTTCCTAAATCACATGGTGAGAGTTCATTCATGGTTCACATCCTACTCTGTCTTATCCAGGGTCATGATTCAGGTTCTCTCGTGTCAGGAACAAATAGGATATTGATCCTTCTGCAGTTGACCTCTTCCCCCCTTTAACAGTCTGTGGGGGAGGAAACAAAGCCAAACCCCAAAATTGAACAATCAGTTCTTAAAAGAATTCAAGTAATCCTAATATGAAGAAGAAATATTTTTAAAACATTGATTTGTTTTTATAAGATAATCTTCCTAGCTATTTTTTTGCATAGTGACATACAGCACTGGCATCTGGAAAGAGATTTGGATCAAAACCACTATACATCAACCTTTTGGCTACATTTATTATGTCAAGATTACACAAGAAACATAGAGTGCCTATTCATTTCTTTAAGAAAAAAATTGAATTCATAATATTATGTTGATAAGCAGAATTATAGAGAACTAAATAGTACACAAACAGGATGTACATTTATTCAAGTAGGATTTCTACAATTGTGTACAAATTACTCCCTCAAAACATGATGGCATTTATGTTCATAACAATCATCAGCCTGAAAATAAAAAAAATATTTTATCCCTCTAAATAGTACGTGTTCCTTTCTTACTTTCCTCATATTTTTTACTGAACCTTTATACATTTGATGTCACCTCCTTATTACCATTAAATACTGCTTTTCATTTAATATTATTCTAGATTTTCTGGTGTGGGTTTTTTGTGGTTTGGGTTTTTTTTTTTGGGGGGGGTGGGCTTTTTTAGAATTGGTGTAGTTTTCATTCCTTGGAAAATTATGGAAAAATCTCGAAGTCATGTAGCTTGTTCAGTGTTTCTGAAGTAATTCATTAATTATCATAGATCAGGCTGTGAGCCCTGTATGTGATCACATTTGAGAGAATTTACTCCCATAAGCAGTGCCATTGATTCCTACTCAGAACTACAAGTAAAAGGATAAAAGTCTGACCTTGGATGATCTTATTACTTTTAAAAATTAAAAATCGGTTCATAAAGAATGGTCACACTCTTATATGCTTGTAGGTAAACAGAATCTTCCTTCCATGTGACATAGTCATTGGTAAAGATAAAGCCTTCTTCCTTTGTATACTCTTTACAAAAAAAAAAAGACTGCTATAATTTTTAGATATTTATTAAACTCAGTAAGATACATCCTCTATAGATGAAATGTAGATTCAACTTTACTGTAAAGGACAGTGATAAAAATAACAACAATAATAACAACCGAAAGAGTACTGTTTAAAGGAGGCTTTAAACAAGTAGGCTCATTTGCAACTTCAGTAAAAAAATTGTTGTTGGAACAGTCTATATTCCTTATGCCTCTAATTTTTTCAATGTAGTAACAGTTTCAATGTAGCTTTCAGTTCTCCAGTGTTTGAGGCCTGTCAGTGGAAGTGAGTTATAAAAGCAAAATATTACCAATATTTTTGAACGCTGATAAAAATTTAGATATGCATGTAGTAGGTAATAGAAAAGTCTTGTATGCTGCTAATTAAGTTACATATTTTGAAAAGTTACAGAAGATTGTAAAGTAATCCATTCCCAGTGCTCCAGTTAAGTCATTTAAAGTCCTAAATTACTGAGTTTCAATGTTATTCTTTCCAACTTAAAAGAATAACACTGGATTAGGTGCTGAAAATTTTGAATCAGCTTAGGAAAGACCATATAGTTAAATCATCATTGTGAGAAAACTATGCAACTGAAGAAATATAGGTCTAGGCAGGATAAGTTGTACGTGTTAATGCAGCAGCATTAGAAGAGTTAATGGAATTTGGATGGTATGACTGAACAAAATTCAACCAACCAAAAACAAACTAGAAAGAAGTTTTGGACACTTTTCTAGACATAAAAGAAATAGTATCAGAAGAGGAAAAAAGTAAATAAAAGTAGCATAAACCAGAGAACTAGAATTAGAATTCAAGTAGAAAACAAAAAACAAACAAACAAAAAACCCCAACAAACCAAAAAACACAAAACACCCAAAACCAAAAAAGCAGATCTGAAAAGAAAATAAAAGTGTGCTTTAACTCTCAGACTGCCAGAATTGACTGAACTCTCACAAGCAAATAAATATATAATGGTTTGGGTTGGAAGGGATCATAAGGATTGTCTAGTTCCAACCCCCTCGCCACCACCATGGCCAGGGAGACCCTACACTAGACCAGATTGTCCAAAGTCCCATCCAACCTGGCCTTGAACACTTCCAGGGATGGGACCTCCACAACTTCACTGGGCAATCTGTTCCAGTGCCTCATCACCCTCACAGTGAAGAATTTCTTTCTAATGTCCAGTCTAAATCTCCCCTCTTTTAACTGCATTAATTTGATACCTTCTGATAAGACAGTCATGCATTCTTCGTACTCTTGGACCTGCTTCCTGAGAACAACTGAAGCAGAATTTCAATTTTTAATAGCTAGAAGAAGCAAATAGCCCAAACATATAATCAGTCTCCATTTTCCTTATTCTCCTATTGCACAGAGTATTCAAAAAGAGGGATCTCAGTGTAAGGCAAGATATGTTTGGAAAATCAAGGATCTCAGAGAGGACTGTTGGCTGCTCTCTAAATGTGTACAAGGGCATGTTCGATGGGTCCTTGCAATGACAACTTGAGTTGGATCAGGTAAGGCTTCCCCCAGCCTTTGTTTTGCTGAATACAGCTAACTCATGACCACTCCTGCATATGCATTATCCATCCCTATGTGTTATCTGAAAACACATATAAAACATCACCTAATTATCTAAATTACATATAAAGCACCGTCCTACATGATAATGTCTGCATTTGCAGGAACAGTTTCTACTACTTATTTACAAGCACCCTATCTACACACAGTTTGATCAATTATGCAGCAGGAACCATCTGAGAAGTTGCTGAAAGCACCAGATTCTCTCTCTCTCTCCCCAGCCCCAAATCTGTGTCTTCAGGAGATACCTGAAGGGAGTCTTCAAGACAGGTGCAGATGACTAGAGAGGGAGTGCCTGACCCACCCAAGGAATTAATGACTCATGCATGGGTGTATAGATAGGCACTGCTCTGATACTCAGTTACACCACATCTACAATTGTAGGACAAACCTGAGTTTCATATGCTTATAAACTAAGTTCCATTGGACTTGCTGCAGTCCATCAGCTCAGAAGGAATGGAAGAGAGATCCTGTCTGTTTCAGTCTTCATTTCTGGAAAAATCTTTATTTTCACCATGATGTGTATGAACTCTAGTGTTCTTTAATCAGTTAGTACCAGAAATTTACTTAGGAATTTTTCTATTTCTTCCCAATATGTTTACAGTCCAAAGTGATGTACAGTGTAGAAAATCAGTTAACTGAGAATTGTTTCCACAAAAAAAAAAGTCTCAAGAGGGAGCTGTCTAAAACAAAAAATAGCAAGGCCAAAGCTGTGTGTTAGATCCTGGCTATTTCATATAAGAATAACACATGTCTGTGTTTGTTAAATTCGTAGCTTTGAATCTTTTCTGAAGTTGAAAACAGAACTTTTTCTTATTCAAATTTGAAAGAAGTTATTTTCTTTTAGGTTTTATTTAAACAAAATACAGAAAGAGTAGAAAGTATTGCAATCTGAGGACTAAAAATTAACCATAGAATATATTGTTATAGAAATGGATATCTGAGAGTTAGGTTCAGTTATTGGTGCTCACTAACTTTGATTACCTGGCATGAAGTCGGCGTGGCAGTGGCCAATCTCTATGTGTGCATGGCAGTATTCAAGGCTGCTAGCTCATATCTCAGAATAACTATAAACTATGATACTGTACAGTTTTGCCCTTTATTTCTCAGCTGACAAAATCATCGTATTGCTCTAATGCTTTTTATTCTAGTGCTATCTCATTCAGGAGAAACATATACCAGTTCTGATTCTAGAGATATCTTGCTCAGATATCTGTGCTTTGTGTATCACTGCATTATGTATAAATTCTTGATGAAAAAAATTTGCAAACTAAGTAGTTGTGCTTCAGTTCCCTATCTGTAAATGGGAGATAACAGCATTCTTTTTTTCTTTCTCATTTAGACAGAAGTTCGCTTCTGAGAGTCAGAGACTCTTTTATTATTGAGTTTGTTCAGCGATTAAATCAATATTATAATTTCATAGAAATAAAAAATTGTTAAAAATGGATGGAAGTACTTAACCAGCTAAACACACAAATATAATTTCTATCTACAATTGACATTACAGACAAGTTACAGGAGGTAACCAGTGTGATACAAATTTAGTCCTGATGGATCATTCTTCACCTTTATATTGCAATATGGGAAGAAATCCAATTTTTCATAGCAAATACTTCACTTTAGCTAGACTGCTAGTTAGGGGAAAATATGCCCCAAGTGTTTTGGTCTAGAGATATCTACAACTAGCCAATAAAGCTTATGCTGAGTTCATCAGAGTTACTCCCCTCCAAACCTCAGGCTAGACTCCAACTGTGGTTTCTTACAAGAACAGACAGCTCTCTAACATTTCTTCAACACTTTGCAGACAAAGATGACATTCTTTCGAATTCTGAAAAATATCATTTTAAGGGATTAATGAACTAGAAGCTTTGCGTTTAATGACAGAATGCAGATTTCTTATCTGACCTTGAACTGTCATATATTTATATGGTCTTTTCTTTGTGTTTTAACTTCCTTGCTTATAAAAAAAAAAGTAAGATTTTATTGGTGTGCTGACCATGCATCCATTACACTGTATTTTCTGCTCAAGGGGAAAAATGTTCACTTGCAAAACTGGAACTTGATTTCACGCTTCTTGGAGAAATTCCACATACTTCAATTTACAGCTAACACACATAAAAGTTTAAAGTGAGAGACATAGTGCTCTGGATGTAGAAAGACTGAGAAGGATTCAATTATCGTCCTGCCTTAAATGCATGTTTTCGCCTACAATTAGAAGAAATTACTTTACAGAGTTTGGATTTTTACAAAGAATAATGTGATAGTATAACAAACCGAACTAGACTAGGCATCACCAAATTACAATAAATTATTATTACTACATTGGTGTTTCAATTATTTTTACCATTTCTCTACAAGAAAACATTCTGACATGTCAGAGACATTATCAATATTATTGATTAATTAATATTTTTGATTTTTAGAAACAAAAATATCCAGGAATTTATTCTCAAATCCTATATTCCTTGCATTTTTCTTGTATTTTTAAAATAATACATACATTCTGAAAACAATACATAAACCCTCTTCCAGTTTTGCTTCTTATATCATATACATTACCATAGCATGTTATCGTCTGTTAATGTACAGGGGACACAGATATAAGCAATTCAGTACTTAACAAGTTGTCTTTCTTTAATAGACTTTGGTTCACAGAAGAAAACACAGTTGCATTGTATCCACTGTGATTAAACTATGATATCAGAGATGCAGTGGTAAATGTGTGTCGAGGCAGGAGGAAGTGTTTGCTTCAAGCAAGCAAACAAACTAAAAACCTAGACAAAAGACCATATAAAAAATCCAATTGTACAGCTGATGTGTCCATAAGTTTGTCTCAGTTTCTTTAACAGAAATACTGAAATGAATGTATGTTTACTCATACACATATTACTTAAGCATGTTTTCAGTCCCCTTTCCATTTAGATACCAGGCCAAGAAAAGAAATCTTACACAGTTGCAAGGATTTAAGTGAAGGCATGAACTAGGTCCTACAAATATGCATGCTAGGCTGCACGAGGAAAAGCATACCAGCAGGTCAAAGACCTGCTGATAATTCTACTCTACTTGACACTTTCATAACCTAGTCTGGACTATGGTGTCCAGTGCTAGACTATTCAGTACAAGAGAAATACTGACAAACTGGAGGGAATCGGGCAGAGGGCCACCAAAGTGGTCATAAGGCTGAAGCACATGATGTGCACAGCGAGGCAGAGAGATCTGGGTTTGTTCAGCCTAAAGAGAAAACAAAGGATGTCTTCAACTGCCTAATGAAAGTTTACTGAAGATGAAGTGTTGCGGTTCAGCCCCAGCCGGCAGCTGAGCACCACGCAGCAGCTTGCTCACACCCCCTGTTGGCAAGACGGGAGAGAATGAGAACAAAAAAGGGGAAAACTCCTCAAATTGAGATAACGATCTTTTAATGGGCCAGCAAAGGGAGACGGAAACAACAACAAAACAGCAGTAGCTATAATGGGAAGTAAACAAATGCTGTAACAAGGAGAGCACTTTACCAATTGACAACGAACCCGATGGACCAGATGCTCAGCCCACAGCCAGACTGTCCTAGAGCAGCACTGGCCCACCCCTCCCTGGTCAGCCCCCTTTTGTGGGAGGCATGACAGCACATGGTATGGAATAGCCCCAGCCAGCTGGCTCACCTGGCCTGACTCCTGAAAATTAACCCTGTCCTGGCCAAAGCCAGGACATGAAGGGACACTCTTCTCAGAGCTGCACAGTGGTAGGTGAAAGGCGATGAAATTGCACCACAGGAAATTCAGAGTAGATGTAAGGAACAACTCAACAAGATGTATAATACTGGATAAAGTTGCTCGGAGAGGCTGTGGAATATCCACCCTTTGAGATATTCCAGATTGACTAGAAAAAGCCTTGACTCACCTAGTGTAACTTCAGATAGCCATAGTTTAAGCAGGAAGTTTGGCTAGATGATCTTCAAGGGTCACTGACATCCAAAATGTTTCTGTTTTTCTAATACTGTAACAGAAAACACTCCCAATGCAAACAAGCTAACAGTGTGACTAATATTAATCTTGAGTCTGAATATAAATGTACTAAAATAGCGTAACTAACATTTATAAGGATTTTGTAACATGGTGACGGCCTAGTCAGGCACAGTTTTACTTAATTATGTAAGCAATAGGATCACCGAAGAGGCTAAGAAGGATGGGTGAAGTTGCATGTAGGAGGTGGAAGAAGATGCCAGACAAAGGACAAGAAAGAGGAAGCATGACATTGCAAACAGGCAGTACAGCTACTCACATATACGAGGAGGAGACTAGCAAGACAACAGAAAATAAGAAAAGCCATATCAGAAACAAGGGAGGGAGACAAGGGCATAAAAACATCAGGCATAAACCAGTTAAAACAGGGAAGAAATAAAACAAGCCTCTGATCTATCTGGTTAGTCAGATCACCCACATCTTGGCCACTAAGGACTACCAAGAACTGCAGATACCTGAGCCTGCTACTCTGCATCCTCTCTGTGGTACGTTCTATTCACCATCGGTTTAGAAGTGTTAAAGACTAAGAGTTTTGTATTTGTAGTGAAGATAATTAATACTGTATGGGAAGTTACCATCAGCAATAAGCACATGCTCAGTGAGTGCCATCAGTAAAGTTCAGTTTTAAAGTTTAAAACTGGCCTGACTCATCAGTCTTCTAAACATTCTATCACAGTAATTTCTAGCTCCCTGCTATGTGTGTGTGTATGAATACATATTAAAAATACCTCTGTGAATGTTTATGTATGTTCATATAAATATTTCAGTTGCAACAACGGAAAGGGAAAGACCACCTTGACGGTGACTAGGTCTTGGTTTCAAATTACAATTCTATTTATGTTAAAGAAAAAAGAGGTCTTGTAATTTTAAATAAGACAGCATGTTAACATAAATATTATTTTTTTATCAAAATAGGCTATTTCAGCTCTTTTTCTTTATATTTTATCTAGTTACTTGTCAATTTTCTACTTTTCAAGACCTTCTGCTCCCGTTGTAGTAAAAAGCAGTTAGAGATCAATGTACAACACTTCAGATTATATATTCCCATTAATGCACACATATGAAAAGGAAAATACATTATTGATTATAGTAACATAATAATGACAACTGACACTGCTTAACCTTTAGCTAAAGAAATCAAAGCACTTTGCAAAGTATATAAGTGTGTTACAGATTCTTGACAGAAGTATCAGCTCATTTATCACTGAAAGTCAGCTAATTCTCAGCTAGAAAGTAACAGCCTTTTTAAGTGTACTGTGACCGTACAGGACATTTGAGGAGAGAAAATAAAAGATAAATCCAGTTCAAATTATATTACCTCTCTGTGAGGAAAACAATTGAAAATGGCCAAGAAAAAATATGTGGTGTTTCTTTCTTCTTAAATCTTCTGGAGTTACGATGAGCTGGCAGGAAAGAATGTGCAAGAGGAAAGTTACATTCATTAAAATTAGAGAGATAACTCATACTGGTACAGACTCCACCAACCTTGAGACATCTATAGTAGCTCACTCAAAATATAAAACATGTAATAACAGGGAAATTAATACAAAAAAATCATAAGAGAGGGAATGACTTTTGGAATTCTGACCAAGTAACAAGGATAGAAAACAATTTGTTATATGACTCCTGTAACTTAAGAAAAACAGCTATGTTGTCATTCTGACTGCTGAAGTCTTGAGCTGGAGTTCAAAGCTAATTTCTTCATTATTGTCCTTTCTCCATGTTCATTTTTTCTGTCCATTTTCTGTGGAATTAGCAAGTCGACAATGTTTCTATTTAATTAGGTGGTAGAATCCTATCTGCAGAGCTGCTCAGTGTCCGTGGGACTTGGGCCTTTCTGATATAACAATGACACAGGTTCATTTCCCTTATGACTTCTGAACCATAAATTGCTTAGGACTTCAAAAGCTCTTTAAAACATTTCTTTCTCATAGTAAGACTATAAAGTGATCTACACACTTGTACAAGACATATCACATGGGAATCTAGACAAAATGTACTTTGCAATGTAGAGCAGTGTCTGACAAGTCAGATGGACTTTGAAACTGGCACCACATAGCTTTAGCAGCAGTCTTTATGTTTTTCATATAGTAAGATCAGAAACAGATAAATCCATTATTCTCTTGATTCTTCGATTATATGTGTGTTCTACATGCTTTTATTTAAATGAGGTATAGATTGATAGAAGTATCTAATGAACCTTAATAGTAGCCATTACATTTTAATGCACAGTAGAAGTAGACATTTAAAAAATCTTTGTCCCTATTAATCAGAGTATGTAATTCTAAAATGTTCCCATAAATTTAAAGATGCAAAAATATATTAAAAAAGAAAATGCTGTTTCTTCAGGAGGATCATGAAAGACATGCTTACATAGAATTGAATAAAGTTCTGACAATAATTGCACACATTAGAATGTATAGAAAAAAAATTAAGCATGCTGCACCTGGTATTTGAAATTAAATTCTACATCTCATATGCATTTGTTTTAAGTCTCTGCAGCTAGCCTAGGGCATTAGTTTTTGTTCATCTGATACATCAATAATAATTAACATTTTTTAAAAAAGAATATTCTAGGATGGAGAACATTGGATGTGATAAACAAAGTCGTTTAACACTAAATAAAGCTGCTTTCAGAGTGTAAAAATTAAAGGATCACCTAGCTGTAAAATGGCATGCTTAAAATAATCTATCAAGAAAAAGGTATGACATCTAAAAATAATGAGGAAACCACTTTGTTGGACAGTAACAAGAAAAGGTTAAGTTTCATCTAGAGGTATATTTTCATATTTGTTTGGATTTTTTAATTATTTGTGAAACAGGGCTCTATAAGGAAAGTTCTAATGGACTTGAAGTTTAACAATTGCTATGCCAGCACTGCATTATCAAAGGCAATGCAGTGAAAGGGCAAGCTTATGAATTCAGTTATGTTAAAACCAAAAAGTACTTTTAATACCATCTACTCTGATCTCTTGACCTAAATATAATCTAAAATTTTACCCAAGATAAATATGATAGTATACTGTGAGTTAGGATTTCAAGCTAGGTTAAAAACAAGATTTCAAAGACCTCTAACTTGTTTATTTGAATAAACACTAAAAACTAAATCTAAATTTAACATCTAAATAACATTTTGACATTTTCTCAAAATGCCGTTCTAAATGTTCTAGGTAAAATGCATACTCGATTACTCTGAAATCTATTTACAGGCAGAAAGGAAACATAAAGAACAAAAATTATTGTTGGTATTCTATATTGCCTTTACATGGCAAGGTTCTGGCAGCAAGGAGGAAGGGGGGCTCTGTAGGGATGGCCTCTGCAAAAAGAAATCACGAGTTGTCCCCATGTTGGAAAGAGTGAGTTCAGGATGGCTCCAAGATGGTCCTGCTATCCGCCAAAGCTGAGCCCATCAGCAATGCTGTGGTGCCTCTGTGATAACATATTTAAGAAAGGGTAAAAAACACTGCACAGCAGCTATGAGAGAGAGGAGTGAGAATATGTGAGAGAAACAAACCTATAGAGACGAAGGTCACTGAAGAAGGAGGGGTAAGAGGTCTGCCAGGCACCACAGCAGACATTCCTCTTCAGCCCATGGAGAAGGCCAAGGTGAGGCAGGTTGTCCTCCAGCAGGCCATGGAGATCTGCAGTGGAACAGATGTCTAACCTGCAGTCTGTGAAGGACCCCACAGCAGGGCAGATGGATGTGCCCTTAAGAAAGCTGCAGTTGGTGGAGAGGAGCCCTGTGGAAATGACCCATGCTAGAGTAGTTCTTGAAGTACAGCAGCCTGTGGGAAGAACCTGCACTGGAGCAGTTTGTAAAGGACTGTCTCCTGTGGGAGGGGCCCCATGCTGTAGTAGGGGAAGAGTACGAGGAGGAACGAGTGGCAGAGATAAAGTGTTTCGTAATATGACAGCAAACATGTTCCTCCATCCCACTGGGCCTTTCTCCTGTGGGAAGGGGAGGCAGAATAGTCAGGAACAAAAGAAGTAAAGTTGATCCCAGGAAGATGGGGGGATGGGAGGAAAGTTTTTTAGTGTTTCTGTTTCTTACTATCCTACCATATCTTTAATTGGCCATAAGTTAAATTAATCTTCCGCAAGTTGAATCAGTTTTGGCCATGATGGTAACTGGTGAGTCGTCTCCTTGTCCTTATCTTGATCCGTGAGCTTTTTAATCCCATTTTCTTTTGCTTGTCCTGCTGAGGAGGGGGAGTGAGAAAACAGCTTGGTTGGCACCTGACAGACCAAGGTTAACCCACCACATAGATGTGAAATCCTAACAGTCAGATCAAAGATACATTATTAGTCCAGATTTAATTATCACAGAAAAAGAAAATAAATTATGAGTACCATTAAAATTGTTATACATACATACTTTCTGGTACCTACCACTTTTGTTATGCTCAGGCTTCCACTGCTTTTTTGACTGTAAAAGTCCATGTTAACAGTCTGGTGGTGGTTGCAGGGTATGACAATGAGCCACACTCACAGGGAGGAATATGATGTTGAGTTTGTTTCCCTTCTTCACTCTAGGATCTGTTTGTGATTACTTTAATACATGTTTTTATACCTTTGTTTTTTGTTCATGGATCTGCAAATCATATCTGATTTTAACACATAAGTACTTCCTATGTGTGTTAAACACCATGTTTGTGTTCTGTTTGTTACCCCTAAAACTAGTGTAGTCCAGCTCCCAATCTGCATTTCTTTATCTGACATCGTAGAGCTGTTTATAGCTTCAGGGTCTCCAGTAACTTTTCACTGTAACAAGAAGCAAGTGTTTATGCTTTTTATCTATGACACAGTATAGCACTCACCTAAACATAGCCAAATTAAAAATCAAAGAGGATTTCAAATTTAATTTTAATATGCAGTTAAACAACTGGTAAAGACCAGAGAGCTTAGCGTTCTGCATGATAGACCCCTAAAATATTTGTAAGAGTTTTTATCTCAGTGTCCTTACACTGATAGCCCTGGAGTCCTTAAAAACATCCTTGGAAAGTTCAGTCAGGTATTAACAGGTGACAATATTTATACTGCAGTAAATGCACATTGCTTCATTCTGCCTAATTTTGCTGTCACACATTAGCCACAGCTGACAAGATTAGGATGGGACATAGCATGAGGAAACACACCAGAATATATTTCAACCAGACTTATCAGATATTACAAAGAAACCAATTATTTCTAGACTGATATCCACTATAAATTGTAACAGCAAATATGTGATTCAGGTTTAGTAAAATACACAATAGTAGGGAAAATAAAAAAAGATCCTAATTGCTAGGAACTCCACCATCAAGAGGATATCACTGTTTCTCAGACAAGTATAATCATACAGCATTTGACACATCACTAATTACTTTTGGTGAGTAGGAGGAATGATGATAAAAAGAAACAAAAAAGCACAGTCCCTTAAAGATGTGCTGTCACAGATCCTGATTTAGGATCCTGACTACACCAATTTGTCGTGAATCCTGATTTAGAATCCTGCCGATTACATCAATTTGTCCTGAATGGGAGATTTAGATCTCATAAAGAACCACTGTGAAAGGTATCAGCAAAAGTGTTTTTAATATGATGATGTAAATGTGTGAGTTAAAGTTTGATGGCAAGATTCACTCTGTTAATTACTGCATGGAAAAACATACAAAGGAAAATTGAGCTACACTTTAGTTAGAATGATTCACAGAGAGATCGGGTATGCATAGGGTAAGGAGGACTCTCCTACTGAGTCACAAGGTTCGGAGTGGACCCCCTTGCATTCTAAAGAGAAGAGAGGAGTCTAGGTGTGGCTAGGTCCAAACCTAGTCTCAAATTTGGTCAACGGTTTATGTCTAAAGTATTATACATGCAAAGTTTATGCAATGTTTCATTAGTATCAGTTCAGCATGGAAAGTTACCGAGGCAAAAATCAAAGTTCTTATACTACAGGGTTATGCACAATATTGGTCATTTACCAAAGATCTGACATTGGCAAAAGGTCTCTCTGCCTTGAGGAGCAACCTTGGGAGGAGTCCCAGATCAAAGGGAGATCATCGCCATGCAGCCACACTGGCTAGCAGAGAGAGCTCAAAGGCGACTCACTTAGGCTGTCATATTTATGGGATAATGTGGTTGGCTCATAGCCAAATTACATGCAATGTAAAAGGTATGCATGAGACTCCTTGTACCCACAGCTTGCTTTGTTCTGTGACAAATGAGTCTTGGAAAAGCCACCTGCTATTAATGTGTTAATTGCAGGATTGGTATTCCAAGCTCCTATACATTGATGCTCACTGAGTTACTCTGCTTCTTTGTGGGTTTTCAGAGAAGAGATTGAAATGAGAGGGGTTCACCGCCTGGTTATGGTGTAGGTCTTTGCCTTCTCTTGAGCCTGCACCAAACCACCACCTCAAGGGGTAGAGCACAGCCGTCACATCTGCTAAAAATTCTTTTTCTCTGTCTTTTTTAAATATGTCTCCCAGGAAGAGGAAATCCATTTAAGCATACACAGTAATAGTTAAGAAAAAGAAAGCCACAATAAACAGTATGGTTCTAAAAGTGAAGCCTCTTATCCTGTTCCAATAGGAAAAATCCATCTAATGAACTATTTAATTGAGTTTAACAAGACTGTTTATAGTTAATCCTAAATGCAGTAATAGGAAACCTAAGGCCTACATTCAATGTTAGTTTTGCTCCCTTTGGATGTTACTCATAATAACAGTTTGCTCTTTAATTATTCTTCCTCGTGTATTCAATTTATGATTAAGACCAGCAGCTTGCCTTAGAGGCTGAAAGTGCTGAGGTGGACAAGGGTGAATCAGCATAGAGCAACTCATTCAGCAATGTGCATCTACTCAGAAGCAGGCAAAAAGCAGCTTTTCGCTCTAATCGTGAAATTCAGAGCTCAAGACAAGGGAATACTACTCTAGCAAGAGAATAACCTCTGATAACTCTCTAGGGAAAGGAGATTAAAGAAACAAATCTATAGCTTTCAAACAAACACTTTTATTGAAGAAAATCATGTTGTGTCAGTAATTAGAACAGTTTTATCTATCTATTGCATGTAGTGTGCAGTCACATGATACCCAATTTTTATTTCTTCAATTTGCTGAGGTTTTTTTCCCTTACTTAGTTACATTATCCAATATCCCATATCTGAATGCCCTTTCTTTGTAGCTTCTATGACAAGTAATTTAAAAATGAAAATTTATTGAAAATGTGCTAGGGGAACAAAAATGTGTGTTATATTAATCCCTTCTTTCATTTTGGATGTAGAATATGTAGGAGCTGTGCATGAAAGTTTCTCTAGCATAAAGTAGTACATTTTCCAGCACAGAAATATGTTGTTCCTGTATAGCATTTCCTTTGATTTCAAAAACTACAGGACTAATTGCAATAGCGCTTTCTTTTTTTTTTAAATTTTTAATGATCTTTTTGGAGTAAAGATATGGACTAATAGTTCCAGGAGTACTAGAGATAGAAAGAATCTAGTAAGCACAGAACACAGACTAGTACAGGGCCATACAGCTGAGCAGTTCAAAGTTATCCAGGTCTTGAATGGAATCTAGCCTAAAGAAAATGGTTTACTCTTGTTCATCCTAAAATAAGTATTTTTTTAAATACTGTGGATATGTATGAAATCTAATTTCTTGCTAAAAGTTACTGAAAAATATCTTTGGCCATTTGGAATTGGACACTCGGCCAAAGGTACTCACAGGTGATAGTCACAAGTAAGCTTTACAGAACTTTTCTATACATCTTGACATCACAACTTGTATAAAATATCGGCAAAATATTTGGGGCAAAAGCCTGAAGATTCCAAGGTCCTTCACTTCTTATTATGTTCTCTCACCATTAACCTAATTATTATTCCTATGTGCTCAGTTCACTATCTAAAATTGGAAGTAGCTTCTCTTCCTCCTCAGGAGATATAATAGTAATAGGAGTAACTTAACTAGGTTATGCAGATAAAAACTCTGACAGAAATCACAATTTTTTTTTTCCCACTTAGACATTCCTGGGAAAGGATTCCAAATCTACTTGTAATATTGGATGGCCTCCTGTACAGACACTGACTCTGGAGTTTTTATCTTTTTCATACATTTATAACGTATACTTACAATATCATCCACATATTTCCCTATGCATTCATAACAGTTCATGTTTCTTCCCTATAGATTCAAAACCTTGATTAAGATATCCTAAGTAAAGTTTTGCAGCTACATATACATTATATTTTATTTCAAATTATACATCTGACATGAAATGTGCAACACGTAGATAAGGGCGATGATTGATGACAGATAGATAGAATCATAGAATGGTTTGGGTTGGAAGGGACCTTAAAGATCATCTAGTTCCAACCGCCTGCCATGGGCAGGGACACCCTACACTAGGCCAGGTTGCCCAAAGCCCCATCCAACCTAACCTTGAAAACTTCCAGGGAGGGGGCCTCCACAGCTTCTCTGGGCAACCTGTTTCAGTGCCTCACCACCCTCACAGTAAAGAATTTCTTCCTAATACCTGATCTAAGTATCCTCTTTTTTAGTTTAAACCCATTACTCCTTGTCCTGTCACTACACGCCCTTGTAAACAGTCCCTTTCCATCTTTCCTGTAGATCCCCTTTAGGTACTGGTAGGTCACGATTAGGTCTCCCCGGAGCTTTCTCTTCTTCAGGCTGAACAAGCCCAACTCCCTCAGCCTATCCTCATAAAGGAGGTGCTCCAGCCCTCTGATCAACTTTGTGGCCCTCCTCTGGACTCGCTCTAGCAGCTCCATGTCTTTCCTGTACTGGGGACCCCAGAGCTGGATGTAGTCCTCCAGGTGGGGTCTCAAAAGAACAGAGTAAAGGGGGAGAATCACCTCCCTCGACCTGTTGGCCACACTGTTTTTGATGCAGTCCAGGGCACAGTTGGCATTCTGGGCTGCTGCTGTACACTGCTGGCTCATGTTCAGCTTTTCATCAATCAACACCCCGACTTCCTGAGGTGTACTCTGTACCACTGTTCATGTCGCCAACAAAGATGTTAAACAGTGCTGGTCCCAGTACTGACCCCTGAGGAACACCACTTGTCGCTGTTCTCCACTTGGACATTGAACCATTGACCACAACTCTTTGAGTGTGACCATCCAGCCAGTTCCTTATCCACTGAGTGGTCAATCTATTGAATCCTTGTCGTTCCAATTTAGAGACAAGGATGTCATGTGGTATAGTTTCAAATGCCTTGCACAAGTCCAGATAGATGATATCTGTCACTCTTCCCTTGTCCACCAACGTGGTAAACCCATCATGTCTATCTATCATATGGGGTCCTGGTTTCAGCTGAGAGAGAGTTAATTTTCTTCATTGTAACTGGTATGGGGCTGTGTTTTGGATTTGTGGTGGAAATAGTGTTGATAATAGAGATATGTTTTTGTTATATAGACACTTTTTTGTTGCTGCTGAGTAGTGCTTGCATAGAGTCAAAGCTTCCTCTGCTTCTTGCACTGCCCTGCCAGCAGGATGGATGGAGGTGCACAAGAAGTTGGGAAGGAACACAGACAGGACAGCCAACCACAGCTGATCGAAGGGGTAGTCCATACCATGCATCATCATGCTCAGTTTTAAGGGACATGGGGAAGAACCAAAGAGGAGAGGTGTAATGCTGGACCTTGTTCTCACCAACAAGGAGGGGCTGGTGGGGAATGTGAAGCTCAAGGGCAGCAGGAATTCAAGATCCTTAGGACAACAAGGAGAGTATACAGCAAGTTCGCTCACCTGGACTTCAGGAGAGCAGACTTTGGCCTCTTCAGGGATCTGCTCAGTAGAGCATAAAGCCCTAGAGGGAAGAGGGGCCCAAGAAAGCTGGTTAATATTCAGGGATTACCTCCTCCAAGCTCAGGAGCAATGCATCCCAACAAAGAGGAAGTCAGGCAAAACCATCAGGAGGCCTGCACAGATGAACAAGGAACTCCTGGACAAACTCACACACAAACAGGAAGCCTACAGAGAGTGGAAGCAAGGGCAGGAATCCTAGGAGAAATACAGAGAAATTGTCCAAGCAGCCAGAGATCAAGTTAGGAAAGCTAAAGCCCTAATAGAATTAAATCTGGCCAGGGACATCCGGGGCAATAAGAAAAATTTCTATAGGTACATCAGTGATAAAAGGAAGACTAGGGAAAATGTGGGCCCTCTCCAGAAGGAAATGGGAGATCTGGTTACCTGGGATTTGGAGAAGATTGAGGTACTCAATGACTTTTTTGCCAGAGTCACTCTCAAGTGCTCTAGCCACAGCTCCCAAATTGCAGAAGGCAAAGGCAGGGACTGGGAGAATGAAGAACCACCCACTGTAGGAGAAGAGAGACCGTATAGCAGCCTTCCAGTACCTAACGGGGGCCAAGAAGAAATCTGGAGAGGGACTGTATACAAAGGCATATAGGGATAGGACAAGGGGTAATGGCTTTAAGAGGAAGAAGTGTAGATTTAGATTGGATATCAGGAAGAAATTCTTTACTGTGAGGGTGGCGAGGCACTGGAACAGGTACAGAAGAGAATCTGAGGATGCTCTGTCCTTGGAAGTGTTTAAGGTCAGGCTGGATGGGGCTTTGGGCAACCTGGTCTAGTGGAGGGTGTCCCTGTCCATGGCAGGGGGGTTGGAACTGGTCATTAAGGTCCCTTCCATTCTATGAAGATCAACCCCAAGCACCAGTACAGGTTAGGGGTTGACCTACTGGGAAGCAGTGCTGTGGAGAAGGATCTGGGAGTCCTGGTGGATGACAACTTCTCCATGAGCCAGCAGTGTACCCTCATAGCCAAGAAGGCTAATGGTATCCTGGGGTGCATCAAGAAGACCATGGCCAGAAAAAATCATAGAATCATAGAATCATTAAGGTTGGAAGAGACCTCAAGGATCATCCAGTCCAACCGCCCCCCTACCACCTATTACCCACTAAACCATGTCCTTCAGTACCACACCTAACCTTTCCATAAACACCCGCAGGGACGGTGACTCCATCACCTCCCTGGGCAACCCGTTCCAATGCCCAATCACCCTCTCTGAGAAGAAATTTCTCCTAATCTCCAACCTGAACCTCCCCTGGCGGAACTTGCAGCCTTTCCCCCTTGTCCTGTCCCTAGTTATCTGCGAGAAGAGGCCGAGCCCCAGCTCGCCACAACTTCCTTTCAGGTAGTTGTAGAGGGCAATAAGGTCTCCCCTGAGCCTCCTCTTCTCCAGACTAAACAAGCCCAGTTCCTTCAGCCACTCCTCCATATCAGTGCCTGCCTCTTTGCTCTCCCTCCTGAGGAAGCCGTAGACCACGATGAGGTCTCCCCTCATCTCTCCTCTTCTCTAGGCTGAGCAAACCAAGGGACTTCAGCCTCTCCTCATCCGTCTTCCCCTCTAGACCCTTCACCGTCTTTGTTGCCCTCCTTTGGACATTCCAACAGTTTTATGTCCTTTTTGTATTGTGGTGCCCAAAACTGCACATGAGGCTGTACCAGCACAGTGTAGAATGGGACGATCACTTCCCTAGACCCACTAACAATGCTGTGCTTGATGCACCACAGGATATGGTTGGCCTTCCTGGCACCCTGGGCACACTGTTGACTCATGTTCAACTTGCTGTAGACCAAGACTCCCAGGTCCCTTTCAGCATGGCTGATCTACAATGTCTCATCGCCCAGTCTGTACGTATAGCCAGGGTTGCCCCTACCCAGGTGCACAACCCGGCACTTGCTTTTGTTAAACGTCAAGCAGTTGTTGCCCAGTTCTCTAATCTGTCCAGATCTCTCTGCAAGGCATCTCCACTCTCAATGAAATCAACAGCTCCTCTCAATTTAATATTGTCCACAGACTTGCTCGCAAGAACTTCTAGTCCTACATCCAGGTCATTTATGAAAACATTAAAAAGAACTGGCCCTAAAATGGCATCCTGGGAAACCTCACTAGTCACTGGCTGCCAGCCTGATGTAACCCTGTTTACCATAACTCTTTGGGCCTGACTCCTCAGCCAGCTGCTCACCCATTCCATTATCTGTTTGTCAAACTATATGCTGGACATTTTGTCCAGAAGGATACTGTGAGAGACAGTATTGAAAGCTTTACTGAAATAAAAAAAAATAACATCAGTTGGCTTCCCTTGATCAACTAGATGGGTGACCTTATTGTAAAAAGAAACCAAGTTTGTTAAACAGCACCTTCCTTTCACAAACCCGTGTTGGCTGTGACCAACGACTGTGTTGTCCTTTAAGCGTTTTTTGATAATTCCCAGAATAATTTTCTCCATAATTTTACCAGGCACTAAAGTGAGACTGACAGGCCTGTAATTACCAGGGTCTTCTTTCTTGCCCTTCTTGAAAATTGGAACGTTTGCCAGGTTCCGGTCAATTGGGACATCTCCATATTGAAAAATAATGGAGAGAGGTCTCGAAGTGGCATCAGCCAGCTCTCTGAGCACCCTGGGATTAATCTCATTGAGCCCCATGGACTTGTGTGGATCCAGATGGAGCAGCAANTCTTGAAAATTGGAACGTTTGCCAGGTTCCGGTCAATTGGGACATCTCCATATTGAAAAATAATGGAGAGAGGTCTCGAAGTGGCATCAGCCAGCTGTCTGAGCACCCTGGGATTAATCTCATTGGGCCCCATGGACTTGTGTGGATCCAGATGGAGCAGCAAGTCCCACACAAGTTCAGGGTCAGCTGGAAGTTTATCATTACCACAGTCACAAACAGATCTCCTTTTATGACAAGGTCATCCACCACCTAGTGAATGAGGGAAAGGTTGTGAATGTTGTTTACCTGGACTTTAGTAAAGCCTTTGGCATCATTTCCCACACCATTCTCCTGTAGAAACTAACTGATCATTAGTTGGATGGGCGTCTGCTGGGTAAAAACTGGTTGGATGGCCAGGCCCAAAGTGTTGTGGTGAATAGAATTAAATCCAGTTGCTGGCTGGCCACAAATGGTGTTCCCCAGGGCTCAGTACTGTGGCCAGTTTTGTTTGATACCTTCATCAATGATCTTGTTGAGGGAATGGACTGCACTCAGTAAATTTGCAGACAACACCTGGTTGGGCAGGAGTGTTGATCTGCTTGAGTGTAGGAAGGCTCTACAGAGGGATCCAGACAGGCTGGATCAATGGGCCGAGGCTAATAGCATGAAGTTCAACATGGCTCAGTGTCAGGTCCTGCACTTGGGTCACAGCAACACTACAGGCTTGGAAAAGACTGGCTGGAAAGCTGCCCAGCAGAAAAGGACCCGGGGATGTTGGTCGACAGCCGGCTGAATATGAGCCAGCAGTGTGCCCAGTAAAATGAGAAGTTGAAATATATATGTTCTTGTCCAATAAAATCTGGACAAGATTTTTTTCTTCTTTTTTTTTTATTCTCCAATGTTCCCAGCCTGCAGACAAGCATAAATTAACAATCATAGAACTTTATAGTTAGCTTATCCCCCTTACCCAAATATTTTCAAAATATTTAATCTGTTTCCACTTACAAAGCACTGTTTTGGTGTTTTCTGCAAAAGGAAAATAGGATGTGTTGGAAAATGTGTTTGCCTACATGATTTTAAAAATCATTGTGGTGGACTGGTCTTGGCTGAATGCCAGGTGTCCACCAGGTGGTTTTATCACTCCCATCTTCAGCAGGACAGAGAAGAGAGAAAGATAAGATGGAAAAAAATCTTGTGGGTCAAGATAAAGGCAGTTTAATATAGCAAAAGCAAAGGCCAAGCACGGAAGCAAAGTAAAATTAAAGATTTATTCTCTACTTCCCATCAGAAGGCAATGACTGGTCACTTCCCGGGAAGCAAGGTCTTAGTACACATAGCAGTTGCTGGAAGACAAATGTCATAAATAATGAATGTCCTCCCTTCCTCCTCCTTTCTCTTAGTTTTCATTGCTGAGCAGACATCATATGATATGGAATATCCCTTTGGGCAGTTGGGTTCAACTGTCCTGGCTATGTTCCCTCCCCAGATCTTGCCCACCCCTAGCCTACTGGTGAGGAGTGGGGAGGGAAATGTTGGTGGGACAGCTTTGGTGCTGTGCCAGTGCTGCTCATTAGTAGCCATAACACTGGTCTGTTATCAACACCTCTTTAGCTACCAGTACAAAGCACAGGGTTGATATGGGGAAAATTAACTCCATCTCAGAAAGACCCAATACAATGGTTTCTTATGTAACATGGGGAGAAGTTCAACACTTTTAAAAATGTGTTAGTTACTTGTGCCCAATGCTAAAACATTTTCTCTTGAGAAAGTACAAAGTATCATTAATAACACCACCCGAAACTGAGTCCTCTTTGGATAGCCACTATTAACCTTAGAAAATCAGGCACTCTTTTTAACAAAGCAAATAGTAAGTGTGGTAGTCTGTCTTTCTCACACCCATTTGCAGACCAAATGAGGAAAAGAGTGCACACTGGTAAAAGAACTGTTACCAAATTAGCAGTAGTTCAAGAATTCACAGATGCTGTTTTGTCTGTTAGGAGTAGCAGGAAATCTGGTGACAGACTAAAGCCTGAAATCCTCAAATATACAACAAATGTAGACTAAGAAGTGAACAAACATTATTTGGAAATCTTTAAAAAATTGGAAGAAATGATACTTCTTTTCCCCTTTCAATCTGAAAAGGCATATTCTGAAATGTGCTTTTTATGTACTAAACCTTAAACCTTACCATTAGTGAAGGGTGTCACTCCTTATGACTAAAATTATTCCCTCTTTAAAGCAAGTAATTAATAATAATCATAAGAAAGCAAAGCTTAAAAAAAAAAAAGCACATAACAAACCAAACCAAATTAAACAAACCTACAACAAATTTAGTCGCCTTATGTACAGGCACTATTGTAATGGGAAATAAACTAGGATAAATCATTCAAGAATATTCTGATGAAATAGGTTATCATTACTTAATATAGATGGATGTTTTCCTTCCTAAACACCTCATTTGAATATGAAAATACTTACCATATTGAAAATAAAATTTCTAGTGAAGCACACAGAGGGAAAGCCATAGAGACCATTCTAGAAGAAGGGAGGGATATGCAAAGTTAAACAAAAATAATAAATAACATGAAAATATCCTGATTTAGGCCATGGTCTTGAACCCAGATTGCTAGAAGACAAATATTGCCTAAATATTATTTATTTTGAATGTCTTGTTGAACATAATTTTTGTGAACTTTTACATCTGGATTCATATCAATGCAGAACAGGAACTTTTTACAGGTCTGTCAGTTGAGATGCCTTGCCCAGGTCTAAGGTAGAGAACATGAGCTGTGAGCCAAACCAGATTTATTGAATTCTCCTGGACACAAGCTATTTACTTTCTGTACAGATTCCACAAGAATTTAGATTTCTTGATTCCAAAAGTACGGATAATTTGCTGCAATTAACTTTTGGGTATTACTGATATATGAAATGCAATTTAGATAAATATTAAGGAATGATTAACAAAGTTTAAGTATGTTAGAAAAAAAAAACTAGAATGGCTGCAGGAAAATAAGAAGATATTTTGTCAACTATGTTCTTCAAATACTAAATGTTTTAATAAATTCAAGTCTACAACAAATTGAAATAAGATAAAAAAATAAACCTTGTCTCTTAAACTGTTTTATTTAAGCTGTAAGCTCGATTATCTTTATTATATAGCACTTCCTTGTAAAATCTTTCTTAATCTTAAAACTTCGATTTTCAAAACAGTTATCAAACAGTTGAGAAAATTTTCTACATATTTTCTCATAGATTCTGTAAAATAAATGAAAAGAAATAAACAAACAAACAAGCAAAATCTTGCCTAGTGATATGTATTTGCCTGTAGTACTGTAAACCGTGAAGATTTTTAGTGTTTAGTTCTGTCTGTTCTTCATATCAAACCTAACTGGTGTAAATGTCAAGTTTTGTCTTGGCAAATAAGAAACACATTGATGTAACACTTCATGTAATCTTGTTTCAATTTCCACTTGAAAAAAAAATAAAAATCTCTGCAAATGCCAGTAATGACAGCAATGTACTGGCATTCTTAGTGCTGTTTATATGAAAAAAAAATGTTGGAAATGGCCAACTTATTTAGAAGTGTTTACTCAAGATATGTCACTTTGTCAGTATTTTAAAATGTCAACTGTCATGCAAACAATCCTGAAGCAGTAATCTAACACTTATTTATTAGATGAGTAGTAAAAGAGAGGCATTGGTTATTGAAAAACTAGACATTGCTGCATGCCTTCAGACCTGATAGAGTTACGTAATTTAACATGCCATATATAACTGTTGTGGTTTCAGCTGAGAGAGAGTTCATTTTCTTCATAGTAGCCAGTACGGGGCTGTGTTTTGGATTTGTGCTGGAAGCAGTGCTGATAGTGCAGAGATGTTTTTGCTGTTGCTGAGCGATGCTTACACAGAGCCAAGGACTTTTCTGCTTCTCTCACTATCCCACCAGCGGGATGGCTGGGGAGTGCACGGGGAGTTGGGAGGTGACAGACAGGACAGCTGATCCAAACTGACTAAAGGGATATTCTATACCATATGGCGTCATGCTCGGTTTAGAAGGGGCTTTGGAGGAAGAAGAAGGTGGGGCAGCGGTGTTCGGAGTGATGGCATTTGTCTTCCCAAGTAACCATTATGCTAATGGAGCCCTGCTGTCCTGGGGATGGCTGAACCCCTGCCTGCCGTGGGGAGTGGGGAATAAATTCCTTGTTTTGCTTTGCTTGTGCACGCGGCTTTTGCTTCACTTATTAAACTCTTGAATCTGAACCCACGAGTTTTCTCACTTTCACCCTTCTGATTCTCTCCCCCTTTCCGATGAGGGGAACGGAGCGAGCATCTGCGTGATGCCCAGCCGCTGGCTGGGGTAAAACCACGACAATAACTGAACTAAGTTACCCTACCTGCCACTCCTACATCCAATTTTTTTAAATATTTATTTATTTCAGTTATGCACTTTTTAACACATTGGCAACAGGAACTAAATCTCAAAGATAAATGCCTGTTTATTATCAGAAATTATCAAAGTAATTGTACTGGGCCAGGCTGAGCTGGAGTTAATTTCCCCATATCAGCCCTTACAGTGCTGTGCATTGGTAGCAGCAAGGTGTTGGTAACACACCAGTGTTTTGGCTACTGCCGAGCAGTGCCGGCACACATCAAGGCTGTGTCTCCAACCCTTCTTCCACCCCCTCAGCAGTAGGCTGGGGGTGGGCAAGATCCTGGGAGGGGACACAGCCAGGGCAGCTGACCCAGACTGGCCAAAGGGATATTCCATACCATATGACGTCTGCTCAGCAATGGGAAGCTGAGAGATAGGGGGAGAAATGGAAGGCATTTGTTTTTTTCAACATTTTGTCTTCCAGGGTAACCACTACGCTTTTGGAAGCCCTGCTTCCCAGGAAGTGGCCGGACATCGCCTGCTAATGGGAAGTAGTGAATAATCTTTTGTTTTTCCTTGCTTTGCTTCTGCGTGTGGCCTTGCTTTTGCTATATTAAAACTGCCTTTATCTAAACCCACGATTTTGGAGTCGTCTTTTCCATCTTATTTTTTCCCTCTCCCCTCTCTGCCCTGCTGAGGAGGGGAGTGATAGAGAGGCTTGGTGGACACCTGGCATTTAGCCAAGGTGAAACCACTACAGTAATCAACCATCAATTAAGAAAAATGTATTTATATTAGCATGAGAAACTCCTGATAAACTCCGAATTTCACATGAAACACACATATTGGGCCACTACTGAAAAATTACTGGAAAAAGAGTTACAAGTTTGAAAGTTTTCTCATTACCTGTCAATTCATTTATAGTGAAAATATGTTTGAGTGAGGAAAAGTTTTTAAGGAAAGTATGCCATCTCATCTGTGAAGACTTACTGTAAGATCAGAATGTAAGAGTGAGGCTAACCAGGGAAATGTGATCCTTGGGCTCAGAAGGAGAATACAAAGTACATGAAGGGATATAATTTTATCACTGTACATGACTTCACCATATCAAGCCATTGGCTTTGCATTTTAGAATTCCGCAAGGCTGTAGAGCATTGACGGAAGGACACTTAAATGGAGCCCAGCTGGAACACTGCGTTCAGCTCTGGGGTCCCCAACATAAGGACATGGAGCTGTTGAAGAGAGTCCAGAGGAGGACCATGAAGATGATCAGAGGGCTGGAGCACCTCTCCTATGAAGACAGGCTGAGAAAGTTGGGGTAGTTCAGCCTGGAGAAGAGAAGGCTCTGGGGACACCTTATAGTAGCCTTCCTAAAGGGGGCCTACAAGAAAGCTGGAGAGTGCCTGCTTATTAAGGACATGTAGTGACAGAACAAGGGGTAATGGCCTTAAGCTGAGGGAGGATAGATTTAGATTAGATACAAGGAAGAATTTCTTTTCTGTGAGGATGGTGAGAGCCTGCAACAGATTGCCCAGAGAAGTTGTGGATGCCCCGAAGATCAGGTTGTATGGGGCTTTGGGCAACCTGGTCTAGTGGAGGGTGTCCCTGTCCTTTGCAGGGGGTTTGGAACTAGATGATCTTCAAGGTCCCTTCCAACCCAAACCATTGCATGATTTTGTAATCCAAAGCATAGAAAACAAGATTCACGCTGGGAGACTCGACAAACTCACTCTAATCAGTTTACTGAAGACAACTTTGACAGAACTGGGAGGCAGAGTCAGTCTGCTTGAGGGTAGGAAGGCTCTCCAGAGAGATCTGAACAGGTTGGATTGATGGGCCGAGGTCAACTGTATGAGGTTTAACAAGGCCAAGTGCCGGGTCCTGCACTTTGGTTGCGACAACCCCAGGCAGCGCTACAGGCTTGGGGCGGAGTGGCTGGAGAGCTGCCTGGCAGAGAAGGACCTGAGGGTACTGGTTGACAGCCAGCTGAACATGAGCCAGCAGTGTGCCCAGGTGACCAAGAAAGCCAATGGCATTCTGGCCTGCATCAGGAATGGCGTGGCCAGCAGGAGCAGAGAAGTGATTGTCCCCCTGTACTTGGCTCTGGTGAGGCCTCACCTGGAGTCCTTTGTCCAGTTTTGGGCCCCTCACTACAAGGACATTGAGCTGCTGGAGCATGTTCAGAGAAGGGCAACAGTGCTGGTGAAGGGACTGGAAAACAAGTCTTATGAGGAGCAGCTGAGGGAACTGGGCTTGTTT
>VWZZ01001885.1:45868-62067 GCA_013399095.1 Psophia crepitans
AAGGGAAGGGAAGGGAAGGGAAAGATTTCACCATCCCCAGAATCCAGTGAAGTTCTGTGCTTGGGACTGCAGTCCTCAGGTGGCAGGCCAAAACCTTTTAACACTTTTCTGACCCAGTGTGCTTCCTCCCTATACCCCACCCCCCAATAGGTGCGGTTATGGTGGGGTTCAGGAATGTTCTAAAATGTTGAGGAATGAGTCAGTGGGCTTTGGGCGTCTTGGGGGTCTCACTGTCCCCTCCCTTCGTGGCTAATCAAGCGATGGCCCCTCATGGACACACATGTGCAGCAGACGGTCTTTGTCCTCGTGTTGCAGGAATAGGGGGATGGGCTCCCAAGACAGCACCCTGCCTCCGCAGGCTCTGCCCGTGGTCGACCCTCCCTCATTCAAGACAGGTGTTTGGGACATTCACTTGTTATCAGAGCCTTACAATGTCATTACTGGAAATAGCTATTTCTCTGTTTATATTGCGTTATCAAAATAATTATTTACACTGTTGTGAATGTTAAAAAAAATTGTTGAAGTTAAAGTAAAACACAAACTGTTTTTTTAAACAGGACAATCGCTCCTCTAACTTAACTGTGGTAGTCAAGGGCTACATAGCCAAATATGAAACCCAGCAATACACTGTACCAGCTAATGCTAAACATCCTACATACTTTTTCATTCAGTAAGTCCAGTTTTGCTCACAAATTAAAATGAAGAATGGTATCTTTTAAAAAAATCTGTCACTTCCAGTGCTTATCCTTTTACCTGACATTAGTATTCAAGCCCAATATAACTGATGTCTAATTACTTTGACGTTTGGATTTTTTTCAGTGTATTTCAGGTTATCAATGAAAATTTGCAGCAAGTATCATTAAAAAAATCCTCTTTGAATGTTTCTGGCACTGGTAATAAGACAATTAAAAGATTTAAGTAACTCTGCCTGAGACCCTGCATTTGTTACTTAAGTAGTGCTTTTTGGCTCTGTTCATAGTAGCTTCAGCTGTGCCAGGTCCTAAGTCAGTCTGGCTTAAATAATTGGCAATGCCATTCATTTTCTATAAAGAGAATGAAGGTTCCATGCACAATTCTACAAGCAATATAGTGATGGAAAAAGAAATAGCCAAAATCTGTCATCTTAACTGAAGAGAAGGAATTTCTACTTGTCAGTGAGTCTTGCATAAACTTGGTCAGAAATAGGTCCATTGATACTACTTCCCTGCTGTATTCATTCTAGGTTTATCAGCAAAGAGCTTAGTGCATTGGTTCCTTAAATCAATGACGCATTTAAAAAAGTTCAAAATCAGGCAAGTACATTAGATCTAGGTTTAATTAAGGACTTTTCAAATTATTTTTATATAGCTATGCAGATAAAATACAATCACATGAATGAACAGGCAAACTTTGATCATGGTGTTTTAATGTACTGATAACAACAGACATGTAGAATGCTGAGGTACTGAACAACTTCTTTGACTCAGTCTTCACTGGCAGTTAGGATTCCCATGTCTCTTGAGCCTCCAGCCTCTAGGCAAGGGCTGGGGGGGGCAGAGTCCCACTGTAAGCAAGAAGCAGGTTCGGGACATCCTAATGCAACTGAACACCTACAAGTCTATGGGGCCTGATGACATGCATCCCAGGGTCCTGAGGGAATTGGCTGATGTAGTTGCCAAGCCACTCTCCATCATATTTGAAAAGTCCTGGCAGTCAGGTGAAGTCCCTGTGACTGGAAAAGGGAAACATCACTCTCATTTTTAAAAAGGGTAGAAAGGAAGACCTGGGGCACTACAGACCAGTGAGCCTCACCTTGGTGCCTGGCAAGATCATGGAATGGATCCTCCCGGAGGCAATGTTAAGGCACGTGCAAGAAAAGCAGGTGATCCCAGACAGCCAGCATGACTTCACCAAGGGCAAATCATGCCTGACCAATCTGGTGGCCTTTTATGATGGAGTGACTACATCAGTTGACAAGGGAAGACCGACCGATGCCATCTATTTGGACTTTTGTAAGGCTTTTGACACAGTCGCACATGACATCCTGATCTCTAAATTGGAAAGGTGTGGATTTGAAGGGTGGACCATTCGGTGGATAAAGAATTGGCTCAATGGCCTCACCCAGAGAGCAGTGGTCAATGGTTCTATGTCCAGGAGGAGACTGATGACGAGCAGTGTCCCTCAGGGCTCTGTTTTTGGACAGGTGCTTTTCAATATCTTTATCAATGACATGGACAATGGCATTGAGTGCACCCTTAGCAAGTTTGCAGACAATACCAAACTGAGTGATGCAGTTGACACAAAAGAAGGAAGGAATGCCATTCAGAGAGACCTGGACAGGCTTGAGAAGTGAGACCATGTGAACCGAATGAAGTCTGAGTGCAGGGTGCTGCAACTGGGTCAGGGTAATCCTAGACATTGGTACAGACTGGGAGAAAAAAGCACTGACAGCAGCCCTGCTGAAAGAGACTTGGAGGTTCTGGTTGATGAAAGGCTCATCATGAGCCACCTGTGTGCACTTGCAGCCCAGAAGGCCAACTGTGTCCTGGGCTACATCAAAAGAAGCATGACCAACAGGTTGAGAGAGGTGATTGTCCCCCTCTACTCTGCCCTCTTGAGACCCCACCTGGAGTTCTGTGTCCAAGTCTGGGGCCACCAGCACAAGGAAGATGTGTACCTGTTGAAGCGAATCCAGAGGAGGGCCACGAAGATGAGATCAGAGGACTGGAGCACCTCTTCTATGACGAAAGGCTGAGAGAGCTGGGGATGTTCAGCCTGGAGAAGAGAAGGCTCTGGGGAGACCTCATTGAGACCCGTAAGTACTTAATGGGGTCTTATAAAGAGAATGGAGAGGGACTCCTTACTCAGCTAGACAATGATAGGACAAGGGGCAATGGTTTTAAACTAAAAGAAGATAGATTTAGCTTAGACATTAGGAGGAAATTCTTCACTGTGAGTGTGGTGAGGCAGTGGAACAGGTTGCCCAGAGAAGTTGTGGATGCCCCATCCCTGAAAGTGTTCAAGGCCAGGTTGGATGGGGTCCTGGACAGCCTGATCTAGTGGGTGGAATCCCTGCGTATGGCGGGGGGTGTTGTAACCAGATGATCTTTTAAGGTCCCTTCCAACCCAAACCATTCCATGATTCTATGATGATTCTATGATTTATGTAAGTTGATGTTTCATTATGTATATATCCTGTAATTGGCATGAATGTAATTTATTCACTAAGATTTTCAGATAAGGAGTTAAGATATGTCTATACTGTATGTCACCACAGGTGCCAATGCACAGTGTACTGGAAATTAAGTATTTTTGTGGAATATATAACTGGTGGCATTTTATCATTCAGGTAAGCCATGACCTGAACTTTCTCACTATTTCAAATTATGACGACAGTGTGTTATCTGTGAGTATAAATGTAGCACACAAATAAGCCCAACAATGAAAAGAGAAGCTATGAATGAGCCAACTATGGAACAGAAAGCAGTATAGTTATACAACCAAAGTAAGACAGAATTTGTACTTTCAGACATGACTTCATGCTACACCACCTGAGTAGCAACAATCTGTCTCTGTCATGAACTGTTTACTTCACAGCAGCTGAAACAGTTCCCTGAAAAGTAGAGGTCAGTTAAATCTATGGTTTATGCAATGAAAAGTTAAAATAAATGGCATAAGGTTTCAGGTAGAAGAGTCACGAGAACATTGGATCCTTTATGAGTGATTTGGAGTATGGGCCATTAGATTATTAGATGAGATCTCTCACAGTAATTGATGCTTTCTGTTTGGTTCCCCTGGAAAGTATTTGTCTGGAAGTACTAGAAAAAGTACTAGAAACAGGCCACAATTTATAAGTGATGCTAAAACTAATAACAGCACATGATTAAAGAAAAAAATCACCGAGCTCTGTTTGCTTTCTCCTCGACAATTCTATAGGAAGGGATTTAGTAACAAAACTAGTGATATGAACATATGTTTGGCACAGATTGCTGCATATAGTCTATACTCATGAAAGACCCATATTCCCAGGACCCAAGAGCAGTCAAAGTCTATGTACACATTACAAGTAATAAATAGCAAAAGAAATGTAAGTTTTCATACTGTGAAACTGTATTGAGAACCCAGAAAATCTTACGTTGGACTTTGAACGTGATCTGCTTTGTTCATTTGAATGTGATAACCACCAGCAGTCAGAGCACACAGTCAGAATACATCCAGTGTGCTCCTGGAGAGCATCTTTGTGTTTAGTTTCATTCAAAGGAAACCCAGTAAGAGTGATTTGAAACCATAATGTGAATCAAAGTAGAAACAATCAGAAAAGTCACTTCAAAAGCACACTTCTCAGCAAAACTAAAACAGTAATATAGAGGCACCTTAAGTTCCCCAGGAAACACAGCATCCCTTCAGAGGCAAACCTTTAAAGACTCTTCAGTGCTCCCTATGTAACATCACAGACTCCTTCATAAGTTCTCAGCTGTATCATTGATGTTCCACAAGTTTGGCTGCGAGCAGACACAAACCTACTGTGCTCTGAGCCAAAGAAACACAGACTGTGTTTGAACAGAATCTGTGTATGTATTACATTTCTTCCTGTTGAAGTGGATTTGTGTCTTGCCCAAGCTGGAGCATCAGTAGAGGGAGCTACCATCAGGTGAGAACTAAACACAGGTTTGTTTCAGTTTTCAGTATTATTTTGAGATTAAAAACTATGTAAAACCTAACAAATGTAACTTTTTATGTGTCCATGGGTGCCAGGGGAAAAAAATCCAACCTACAAGTTTTTGCAACATTTTATTGGGAACACTAGCCCCTGGAGTATAAGACGAAAAGGAAATGTGCACATCCAGACACACTTCTTCCACAGAAAACGTTTCCATTGACCGTACTTGAAAACTTTGACCAGAAGTTGCAGATTCCAAGATCATTAAAACCACATTTTAATGCAAATTTTGGTGGACATCTAAAGAAAATCACTCATCTCTACTAAAAAGGGCAAAAGAACAAAAATAGCTAACAGCAGTAGACTTGGTCAGTATGTGTATAACATCTCTGACATGCTTCTTATACATGCTTTTTATATGTATTGTAACAATATAATAATTAAAGGAAAAGTTTCCCTTGAAAATTATAATCAAGGCCTGAAGTTCATCATCCCCGCATCCTGGGGAATTAAATGGACTGGCCAAGGTAGTACAGCTGGTAGGCCTCTGAGAGGGCTGCCCCCTCATTCCTGTGGGAGGTTCTGTTCAGTTGTGACTCTCATCCTGAGCACTTGCCTGACCTATAGTTTCAAGAGCATTGTAGCTGTACCTGTGCCTGGCCCAGACACATCCTGCATGCTGCCATCGCAGCCTGCCTATCCTGAAGCTCTGTCTGGCCCTGTTTCCTCTCATCAGGTCAGATCCTGACCCCCATCCGCAGGCTGGTGTCCTGGCTCGGCTTCAGCCCATCCCCAAGGAGGTGCCCAGTGCCCCGGACTGGGGCTGGGGCTGCCCCTGACTGCCCTCAGGCCTGCCCTGCTCCCTGGTTGCAATGGTGGGATGGGCTCTGCCTGTGAGACCCTGCTCTGAGGGTGCACTCAACACTCCCACGTCTGGTCCCCCAGGAATCCTCTGGTCCACGCTAAGAATGATATGCCATTGCTCCTCTATGATTTCTGCACCTACATGAAAGCACTTTTTCTCATTCATGTGCAAAAGGAGTAAGTAGAGAGAGCTGTTCTGTAATTTCGGTTAAAAGTAAGGCCAGATTCTCTACTATAATTATGGAGGATTTAGGAATGTCTAAAGGACAAGTGTAAACTTAACCATAGGCTTCCCCAGTCATAAAGCCTCTCTAATCTTCTTGTAGCTATTACTTCTTGTATTACCCATCAGAAAGATTACTACATAATCTACTGCAGAAATCTCTGGGATGGGAGAACTTTCTTCTAATCGACATCTCCATGAAGACATTAGCGAGCAGCAGATGAATTATGCATATCCCTAGCTTTTATCAAAGAAAAGATTAAAAAGGTCATATCACAGTACAGTTTTAAAAACTATTACATCTTGTGAAACTTTTTGTTTCTGAATCCACTCGCTTTTTTTACCGACTTACACTTTAAAAGTTTATCCCAACTGAAAATCCACAAATATTCAGTGAACTAGAAATTACGTCAGCAGTCCCTACGGGCTACCTGCCTAATAGCTTCAGTTTCTGTGGCTCGTCACTGCCAACATGGCACTTTGGGCTCTGTCGGTATGGTTGTGCCATGACACTGCTGTCAGAAACCATCTATGTTCTTCTAACAGAAGAAAAGGTCAAAACAAGATGGAATATCCACTTTTAATTTTTTTAATGAATTCTAATAAATCAGAAAAAACCCACAAAAGTATAATTATCTTTCCACTAAACGGAATATTACTATTATGATATAATAATTTACTAAATACAGAGAGTAAGGAAAGATATGCCTTTGCTACCAAAAAATATGCCTGCACTATCTGGAAAGCCTTACCTGCAGAGATGAAGTTTTGAAAGAATTTAGAAAGAAGTTATTCATTAAACACAAAGAGCAAAACTCACATCAATTTGTTAATAAATATGTATCATAAGTGAAATTAGCATACATTTAGCAATGTAACCTGGAGAAGAGAAGGCTCTGGGGAGACCTTATAGCAGCCTTCCAGTAGTACTTAAAGAGAGTCTACAAGAAAGCTGGAGAGGGACTGTTTACAAGGGCATGTAGTGATAGGACAAGGATAATGGCTTTAAGCTGAAAGAGGGTATATTTAGATTAGATATTAGGAAGAAATTCTTTCCTGTGAGGGTGTGAGGCACTGGAACAGGTTGCCCAGAGATGTTGTAGATGCTCCCCTCCCTGGAAGTGTTCAGGGCCAGGTTGGATGAGGCTTTGGGGAACCTGGTCTATTGTCCTTGCCCATGACAGGGTAGCCCATGACTAGATGATCTTTGAGGTTCCTTCCAAGCCAAACCATTCTATGATTCTGTGATTCTATAAGCATTGTACATATATACACTGGCTTGTTTTTTAATTGATACGGGGTAATCAGGAGGTAACTCCTTTGCTTCACGTAGCATAGCAACAAAGTCCAGCATAATGGTTAAAGCAAGGCAAATCTGATTTTTGAATCACAAAATATCCCCAGCTGGAAGGGACCCATAAGGATCATCAAGTCCAACTCCTGGCTCCACAAAGGATGAACCCAAACAGAGCATATGACCGAGAGTGTTGTCCAGACACTTCTTGAACTCAATCAAGCTTGGTGTGGTGACCACCTCCCTGGGGACTCTGTTCCAGTGTCTACACACCCTCTCCATGAAGAACTTTTTCCTGACATCCAGCCTAAACCTCCCCTGTTACAGCTTCATGCCGTTCCCTTAGGTTCTGTTGCTGGTCACCAGAGGGAGGAGATCAGCACCTTCCCCTTTGCTCCCCTTTCATGAGGAAGCTGTAGACCACGATGAGGTCTCCCCTCAGTCTCCTCCAGGCTGAGCAAACCAAGGGACATCAACCTCTCTTCATATGTCTTCCCCTCTAGACCCTTCACCATCTTCGTTGCCCGGATTTGATATAATCCATAGGATCTTTGTGATAGGAGCCTTCAAACTTAAGCACATAAATGCATTTGTAAGCTGTTTTCCTTTAATTTTGCAAGATTTTTCCTTTCATCTTTATGTATTAAAAAAAAATAATTGTGTATTGCCTAGGGATGAGAAGGGGAAAGAGAGGGAAAGAAAGGAAGACGTAAGGGGCATCTTTAAAATGCTAAGGAGCCTATTTTGGAAAATAATTCTCTTTTTGTTTCATGGTCTCTAGTCTGGAAACAAGGTGAAAAAGAGTGTTAAAAGTAAAATAGGGTACATGTTGAAAGCTTAAGCCTCTCCTACACACATACAGTTTATTTTGCTTTTGAAATTTTGCATTACCATGGCTGTTCTACTGTCCACAATATGAATATTTTGTGCCTGAATGTCTATAGGACATTGCAAACAGCACAGCAGTATACTCAGCAGGACTGTTTCATTTCATGTATCATTCACAGCTTGCTGCTGGGATTCCAAAACTGTCCATAACTTTCTCATAATGCTAGGACAAGAAGTTGTAATTGTTTTTTAATCCTACAGAAGTTTTTCAGGGTTTTTACTTCTTTGACTTTTGTTTCTCTTTTGGGAGGATGGATATTTGAAGTTTGAGTTTCTAATAAGAAAAACAATTGAGATACAAAATTGAGATCTAGGAATATTTTAAAATTTAAATCTTACCAGTTTTCAGAGATGTTATTTCTGTGTATTTGCAGAACAAATGGTGATACATTTATGGGTTAACCGTGGGTACTATTTACAATTAACAACATGGAGTTCAGAGCATGAGACTGAAACTACACATAAATGCCTGTATAATCTATCTGTCATTTTTAGTATTTATTTACATGTACTCTGTTACTGAAAAAAAAGTATCATCTTACAATCTTTGCTTCCCATGCTAGGAAAGCAAGAATGTGGAACAGAAGACTGAGGGCAAGATTTTAGATCTACTAGATTTAGATATCTACTGGCATCTTTAGAAAATTAAATTGGATGGCTAAGTATCAAGCTTCCAGAAAAAAAAAACCCCAACCACCAGACTACTGCCACAGAAAAAAATGTTAAATTTGCTGTTCTAAGTCAAACATCACTTAATTTTTAGAAGAATTGTTGCCAAATGCAAATTCTGGTTGATCTTCAAGGATGACCTCCTCGGAGCACAAGAATGGTCTGTTCTCATCAAGCAAGTGTGGGAAAACGTCAGCATAGATGAACACTGAGCTCCCAACTAAGCTCAACAATGAAAAGGAAGTATGTAGATGGCAGAAGTAGGGACCGGCTAGATGATGTTGCTCACTCGTGTAGGAATGGACAGAGGAAAGCCAAAGCTCAATTTGAGCTGAAACTAGCAAGAGAGGAGAAGGGCAGTGAGAAAGGTTTCTGTAAGTACATTGTCAGAAGAAAAGATAGGCCTGTTTCTCAGTGGGGCATGGGGCGTGGAATCTGATGACAAGGGTAATGGAGAGACTGGGTACTCTGTGCCTTTTTTACCCCTCAAATACGAATCATCTTATAAAGTACATTAAGATAGGAGTCAGCACATTTGTATGTAAATTAACTTCAAGCAAATCATGCTCAAAGTATTTACATGAGAGAGACTTCAGTTGCGTCTGGTCATCTAGTTTTTCAAGGGTTTAAAATTCTCTTTGTGGCTCAAAGTTGAACCTTTCTTTGAGAAAACTTCAAACCCTTTCAGGGTTGTGTTTAATTAATCAAATTGATATTTTAAAAGTCAGTAAATATCAGGGAATTTGGACCTAGAAACTGCATGTTCTAGTAGCTCTAATCCCAGGTGTCTTTGCAAAACTTTCTGGGTCCTTAAAAAATTTTAGTCATAGGCCTAATGTATGGGTAAAGGAGAGCTGTGATAAACAAGGGAATTGCTTATTTTGTTTTTCTAACCCTTTAATATCTTTCAGAATTTAGTCCAAAATTTCATTCTGAAATGTGCACAGTAATCTTTCCAGAACAAAACTTTGCAATCACTACCATATGTTTGTACGCAGTGTCAAAATACCTTTTACTATATTATAATTACAAATTCATACTTTCTTTCTAATTTTGTGTAAAGAGTTTTGGCAAACTAAGTAGAAGTGATGTTGTTGAGGGAGATAAGGTTCAGAGCTTCAAGTTCTGTTTTGATAAATGGAAAAATGTAGTATTTTTTTTTTATTTGTATTTCAATAAATTTTGCCTCAGTATCTACATATTTCTACATTACCACACTAACAGTAATAACAGTACCATCACATCATGCCTACTGTTGTTTGCATGAGAACGGATGAAGGAAATAGCTACCTTACTTAGGAACAATTATTGTTAACTCAGGATATGCCACTTTGCCTTTGTGTTGAAATGTCAGCTCTCTGATGTAAACCAGCCTGGAGCAGAATTCTGCACTGATGTTACTTATTAGATAAGCAATAACATAGAGGACATGGGGTTGTGAAGAGTAATCCCTGCTGTGTGCCTAAGGGCACTGTAGAATTATGAAATTCAACACGGCATATGTGACAGGGGTGGGTGACTCCTTTTAATTATGTCTGCTTTTGGATCAAGGCATCACACAGAACCCTTAGTGGTAGAAACTACAGCATGAAACCTACAGTCCCACAAATAGACAAAGAATTCTGTTAACTCAGCAGGACATTGGATAATCTACTGTAGTCTGCACTGGGACATAATGAAACCAAAAGACTGATATTCTGGTGTTAATAAGTATATTTTACAGGACTTCTAACATCACTATAAAATATCCTTCTTTATAGAAACCACCTCATGTAATTTCCCGCTTGGAGAATGTATCAAAGCAGAGCCTTCTAACACTTGTATATTTTAAAGATATTCCAATTCAAATGTTAATCAATTATTTGATTGGATAAACTAATATTATTTTTTCTTAAACCCAAATATAAGCATACTAAAATAGTGCAATTAATAACAGGATTTAGTAATATTTTCATGGCATAACCGAACACAAAGTATATGTGTTTTATCTAAGCATGAGAGATGTGAACATTGAAGGGACACATCTGTGTATGGTTGTACATAGGAAATAACTTAGGGATAAAAAATTGCCAGACAGAGGGCAAGGTAGGCACAAGGCATCATAAACAAGCAGGACATCCTCCCCAACGCACACCAAAAAGCAATACTGCAATCAGAAGAGACCCGTTTTTGGGGGAAGGGGCAGGATGGGGAGGGATTCGACAAACAAATTAAGAAAATGGGAGACAAAAGAAAAGTCCATCTTGGTTTTGATTTGTCTTAAGGAGCTCTCAAGCCTGGTCACCTGGACCTTGGTCGCTAGATTAGTGGCTATACAGCATTGTGTATGCCAGTACCATTATTTTACCCAAAATATAAATATACTTTATGACATATAGAATATGCTTAAGCCCATCTCTTCAGCAAACACCCCAGGAACTGCCCTTCTTTCTTGGATTCAGTTTGCTTTTAACAATCAGTAGGATCCTTAGAAGCAATATAAATCGTGTCACCAGGGAATGGCAATCCCTAGAAAGATAGAGAATTTTTCGCAGAATCATCAGCAGAGTTCATGAGATTATGTATTCAAATTGTTTACACTGAAATTTTATATTGTGAACATTATTACACTGTATGTTCTTCTGTATATTTTGCAAAAGTGGTACAGTTTTAGCAGTTAAGCAAATAAGAAGTCATTTAGGAGGTTTATAGAGGTTTTCAAACATGAACCTCACAAAACTTTTTTTTTTTCCCTACAAAATCTTAAAATGCTTTAAGGATTTTAATTTAACCCTGTAGCTTCAGGCAAATATGAACTTTTTCACACTAAACTTACAGAGAGAAGAAAATGGAAGATAAAGAATTTTCATGATTTCTCTAACACTGTGAGGTGACAAGCAGCAGAATAAAATCCAGAAATTGTGTTTCCCTGTCCCAGGATGAAAACATCTCTCTAGCTTTTTAAATAAATAAACCATAAGAAATTTCACACGTAGTGCTTTCTGGAGAAGTTCAGTGTTTAGTACTTTTATTATATGATCATAGCTGGCAGAAAAAGAGTGTTGTTCTTTGTTTATTGTTTTGAAAAATGGATTTACAGCACTTTCTAATTGTCTTTTCAGTATGCAAGGTTCCTTGTGTGAGAGAAGGCTGAAATACCAAACTACAGGAATTGCTTACAATATAGATAACCATTATCACAATTATGTGCTGATGGAGTTTGAAGACTCCATTTTCTTGCACCTTGTGTGGTCTGATCAATGACAACAAAACCCATTGCATGTAAAACATAAGGTATAATGTTTGTGGATAGTGGGTGAGAAAATAAAGCAAGGAGGACATTAAAAATAAAAAGATAACCAAAAAAATTTCCATTATTCTGAATTGAAGGTGGATTCCACCGAAGTAGTACAAACAGCTATTGCTGTTGTGAAGCACTTACATAAAAATCACCTATGTGAGAATGTGGCACTTGGACATTTTAATGTATGACTTTTCCACAGCATAGTAAGTATAAAATGTTGATGCTAAAATGAAGGGGTGAAGGACTTTTGCATTTTAACAGATTTATATGTAAGTTATTTCTATGCTAGTTTACATCTGGCATAAATGTAGTATCTATGCTTCAGCTGTGTATTCTCTACAGTTTACAATGCGAGAATTTTCTCATTGCTTTCTAGTGTTTTGGCAAATAGAAAATCCTGGGAAAGACAAAATAGATTTAATTCTTTACATATTTTAATTATTAGTATATATTTTTAATTAAAACATATTGAGATATTTGATCCAAATTTTACTTGAAAGAAAAATCTTATTGAGTTAAAATCTTTCATTCCCTATATTATATGAATTTTCTTCTGGAAAAGTTTGTATTTGTTTAATAAAATGAAGTCAATAACTTTTTTGTGCACATTGTTCTTCTGCTACTAATAGATCCCAGTCATCATAAAATTTGGAGCTGAACTTTCAAAAAAAAAGTAAATCAAAGATTTCAAAAGTCTAGATGTTTTCTTTGTTGCTTCGTAGTGATGAGTTCTGCCTTGCTTGTTAAGTGGTTGTACATCAGGAACTTGTAAGACAGAATGCTTATTTGCCAAAGAAAGACAAGATTTCTGAAACTGGACTTCTGTCTCTTTGTACTTAAGAAGACTGCAAAAATCATACGTCCACTCTTTGAAATCACAGTTATTGAATTACTTAATCTCTCTTTCAATGTCTGCAGTATGATCCCTTAGTTTGTTTCAGAGATCTAATCATATACTAAAATTTAAAGTCAGTGTAAGGAAAGAGTGCAAAACCTGCTGTGGTTAATACACAGGCTCACATTTTGTTCTAGAACTGTGAAAGATAAAGACAAATCCTGTTCATGTTATTGGAAAAGAAGTAAAGAATTTTTCACTTTAACTTCCATATTTTTGTACTGATTGAAAAATTGGGATTTTTTTTCTTTTATTTTTTCTTTTGAAAAACAGAACTGATTTAAATGTTCACTTCTTTTTATATTCTAGAAATGTATAAACATGGTAGCCATAGAAAAATGAAACGAAAAATGTGGGAGTCATAGTTTCTATGTAGAAACTGTTTATAGACTTTCCCTTACATTTTTCAGTTTTTCTGTTGTATGCGTGTGGGTGTGCATGTGTGTGTGCACTTTAGGCTTTTTTTATGTAGAACTTTGCATTATAAGTCTAAATAGGTTTACAGAAATTTAACTCTGTAACATACTAATATTAACAATTTATAGTTAGTTCTGACCTATTAATTTTGGGTGTTATATGGACAGCTTGAGTTGTCCTGCATTTTCCCATGAAACAAACTCTTGCAACTTGCTTGCTCGTTTCTTAATTGTATGGCAAACTTTGCAACAACCCACAGCTGTAGACTGCTAGAGACCATTTTCTTCCAATATATATTTATAACAGGGACTGAGAATAAGGGGGATTTTTGAGTTTTATGATTCTCCAGTCCTCACCTTGGATTCTTTGTGTGTGTGGTGTGCGGGTTTGAAGTTGAGGGCTTGCAAAAAACAAACAACAACAAAACCCAAAAACCCCACCCCACAAACCCAACAAAAAGACCCAGATGTTAATTACTTCTTCATATCAGATATTGCACTTACAGAAATGATTACAAATTAAATACCTAGACATGCTTGGAAGATTTGCACTGATGAAGGCTGCAGTACATGCCTCAGCATATATAACAAGGAGAACAGTGAAATGGTAGTAGGGGATGATACACATTGATGCTTTTTTGGGTCAAGGCAATTTTCTGAATGCCCAAAATTTGGTAGCAGCTGCTTCAGAGTGCTCATGTCAAGAAGATAGTAGGCAGCTCATTCATCTTTGCCCACGATGCTAAGTTTTTTTGCATTCAATTTGTTAATCACACATTCGGTCACAGGTAGAAATTCTCACTCTTTTTGGCACCTCTGATCATTTCTGAAACTGTTCCAAGATATAAAACCAATCCATACAGTCCAGTTCCTACCTGAAAATGAAAAGATAAGAAGCTGTTGGGAGCTTCCCTACAGGTAGCGCTGCTCTCAGTACCCATGCTAACACTACGCTATTGTCCTGGCTCTGGCCAGGCCGGGGTTAATGCTCAGGCCCGGGCCAGGTGAGCCGGGCCGGGCCGGCCGCTATTCCACACCACGTGACGTCACGCCCCTATAAAGGGACTGGCCCGGGAGGGGCCCGGGGCTGCTCCGGGACGGTCTCGCTGCGGGCTGCGCCTCTGGTCCGTCTGGTCTGTCGGGTCGTCGGTCGGTAAAGTACTGCGTTTGTTACCGCGATTGTTTACATCCCGTGATAATTATTGCAGCCCTATTGTCATTTCCCCTCTCCCTTTGTCGGTCCATTAAACGGCCGTTATCTCAATTCGAAGCCATTTTCCCTTTTGTTGCCTTATTCTACCCCTTGTTTTGCTGCCGGGGCGGTGAGCGAGCGGCTGCGTGGGGCTCGGCTGCCGGCTGGGGCTGAACCATGACAGCTATTTGACATGTCATTCCTATTTGACTATAGTTGAAGATGATTAAACTCATCTTTTGCGTGTTCTTAGAAGCACCAACTACTCCATAGAGCTAAGGGACCAATAGATACATGAAAGCCCTCAGGGGCATAAATCATCCCAGAGGGCAAAATCATGGAATTTTTAATGTCCTGCAGTATTGCTTAAACAGAAAACTACAATGCTATTACTGTAAATCTATGACTATCTAAACCAGGAGTCAAGAAGTCTCTTCTGTATTTCTAACAACAAAGACTGTAGAAGGGACAGTTAAGGGACCAACTTACTTTTCATCTATTTCATTCTGTCCTACTTTTGGCGTTCCAGCAGAAGCTGTCTAAATTTAAGCAGTCTGTTTTCACCTTACTTTGTTTATTCATACATACCAGAAACTCCAGAATTTTCCTACTGATGACTTCTACTTTAAGCATCCTTTGCACCTTGAGACCTGTCCCCATTTTGTGAAATAATCCTCATAAAAACAGTTGTTTTCTTCCCTTTGCCAGAGAATGTAGGGGTTTAATGTCTCTTTGCACTTAGCAATCAAATAGAAAACAAAAACAATGCAACTTGACAAGTTGAGCCAATTCAAGGATTCTAAATACTGTAAAATAACTTCATTTTGTCAGCTTAAAGGACTTGCATTGTGCTTATTGTTGGAATGGAACAATTCAGTATTGCTGTAGTATCAGAACACCATTTTGGGTTGAGCCTGTGAAGAAATACAGGGGGCAGAGGTGCTTGTAGCCAAAACAGGGTTCTGACACTCACAATTCCTTTTATTGCAAAGAATGTGGGCAGCAGTTGGGAGGATCTGCTCCATAATTTCCAAGCTTTTCATTCCTGTGATAACAGAAGTGGAAAGCATTGCTCTGCCGAATCGTAACATAGGCATCTTTACTGAAATAATTAGGATAGCTGGCACTTTGCCATCTGATGAGATACCCATTTGGCTAAGCATAAACATGCCTTTGCTGATAGTACATTATCCCTGTATTTGTTGTGTTTCAAATGGCATAATTTAAGTTTTGCAAAATGTTAAGGTTTGAGCTAGGTATGAGAAAACAACACTTTCAGATGAGATGTGGTACTTAGGGACATGGTTTAGTGGGTAATAGGTTGGGGGGGGATGGTTGAACTAGATGATCCTTGAGGTCTCTTCCAACCTTAATGATTCTATGATTACACGTAGAAATTCCATATGAATGATAAAATAGTATAGAGGTAGCTCTTGGGCTACTTGAGAAAGAAGTCTTTAGCATTTGCATTTTGCTACAATATCCTGTGCTAAAATAACACAGTATATCATCATGTTTATATCCTGGCCTGAGGTTTAGCTAACTGAAGAGACTGTGAGAAATCTGTGCAGATGAGAGAGCAACTCTCTCAGATGAGAAACTTCTAAGCATAACAAATAACACAGTGAGATCTGACAAAAATTACAGAGTGCACCGTAAGGGATGGATGCATTTCACAGGTGATCAAGGGAAAGTAATGGGACCTGTGGACTGACAGCCCAGCCCAGCCTTATCCCTACAGTCCATGGGATACTGGAACCTGACCCCAGTTCCCTTCACTGGGACTGATCCTGATCCCCACCCACCGATGTCTCCATCACAGAATCACAAGGGTTG
>VWZZ01001887.1:8966-26011 GCA_013399095.1 Psophia crepitans
AAAAAAAGCACAAACCTGGTGTACAATTATATCACTCCTTTATGTGTCTCTTTTCTGCTGCACTCTGCATTCTCCCGAACCCTGCACTGTTTAAAAAGATACAGGTTTCACGTGAAATCAGGATCATGCATAATTTTTAAACGTTTGGGGTTTGTTTATTTAGGTTTATTGTTTTTTTTTTAACGGAACTTTTTGTAATAGACCCATAGATGACTGTACTTTTTAACTGGAATGACCTCCGTCGCATACCGTGGCTGTTAGTGCCAAATCCATAGAGAGAAATGTGGAGTTTTTTTGTTTGGGGGGTGGGTTGGGGTTTTTTTGTTTGTTTTCTTTTTTTTTTACTTTGCACTAAATAGTTTGCAAACGCAGCACTGCAAAACACGTTGCAAACTGCAGCAGAATTAAAGGTTTAACCAAAAAGGAGGGATTTTTTCTTTCTTCTTTCTTTTTTTTTTCTTTCTTTTTTTTTTTCCTGGGCAAAAATGCACATTTTAGTAAAGCGTTTATAAAAGGGTTTAAAGGAAAGATACAGCGTATCGCAGCTGATAAATGCCGCGCGCATCTCCTTTGTGATAACGAGTAAGGCTTAGCTAAGTGGAAAAGCCTGAGAAGTCACTTTGGAACTGAATTGCCTCCGTTATATTTTGTCTCAGTAAGGTTTTGCTCTGAAGAAGAGGTCACGTGTACATGTTAAGAAAGTTTGCAAGTTTCTTCATAAATGCAATCTGTTTGTGTTTTAGATTACTTAGTCAATGCACTCATCGCGCCATTGTCTCCAGACGGAAAGCTTCACTAAATGGTAGATTTTACTGTTAAAGACCCTACAATAAGATTGTTTTATCTGTACATTTTTTCATATATTTAACTGTATAAAAAAATGTTCATTTTACACAATATTTAATTAAAGTATTTCTTGTCTGTGAATTTCATTTTTAGTAATTTTATCTGGTTTGATTATTAAAAAAGTGACTAAACACAAAACAAAAAGACGCACCACTGGGGGTTTCATTTCTAACTATCAGAGTTTGAAGTTATGTCTTGGTTAAGAAAAAGCACGGCCCTGGACGCGGGCTGCTCGGTGCCTCGCCACAGGCAGCCCCCGAGGATGACGAGGGAGGAGACCTCCGCTCCGCAGCCCGGCAATGACTCGCTGCTCAGCCTCGGTCGAGTATTTAACCAGAACCGTGTTTCAGCCACCCTTTCTGTAACGTGAAGGTAACAGTTGAGTATTTTCTTTTTTTTTTTTTCTATTTTAATATCATATTGTAAAAGTCTGTAAACAGGAAAAGTGACTTCAAACAGAGCACAACCCAAATTTTCCATGCAGCCGTTTGACACCGAAGGTCGACTTACTCATCTTCTCATGCCGATAAGGAAGCGAATGCTTTTGTTAATTATATCACTGAACACAAATATTTCATCCTCTGGACTGTAGTGCGTGCGATGGCCGCATGAGGTACTTGAAATATAAATATACCGAGGTGGGCATGACCCAGCCTCCCAGGCGGAGGGCGTTTCCGCGGGAAGCAGTTGCGATGCTAAGCCCGGAGCGCGGGGGGCCTGAGGTCCTTACCCCCGGTGCCAGGAGGGCGCCTGCATCCTTGCGCGACCGCAGCCACCAGAGAAAAGGGGGTTTGTACAGGAGCACGGCTCTGGCTGGGTGTGCGAGTGCCTGTCGCGGTAAGGCGGGGGAGTTCGTTACGTGAGTTTTACCCTGTCATTAACCAGAGGGCTGCTGGCAACTTCGAGAGGGCACTGAGAAACTCCGAGCTCCAAAGCGAACGTATGTATGTGTGTGCACTGCCAGAGGACACGCCGTGTGCCTGCGTCTCCCTTCACCGCCCCGCGTTTCAGCGGTTAAGTGGCGCAGAGTGAGGAGAGGGGCACCTTTACTGTAGTCACAATTTACAAAGAAGGAAAACCGGGATATTTAACTACGTTTCCTTTCTTCTCCAGTATTTCCATAGTTTTTATACTTGAGGAAAAGAGATGTTAAAAATGTAGCGCACTTCGGATTATTGTCGTCATTATTATTATGCGTTGGCAGTTGTTCCACTTCGAGTACGTATCTGTGTATCATGTTTAAACGGCAGCATCATCAGCTGCATCCCGCTAAAAAATAAGATGGTTTATAGGGATGAGAGTCTGCATGATGCCTAGTGGCGCTTTTCCCTTTAGGTTTATTTCAAAGCTTTGAATAATGAGCATCTAAATGGTTCGTCTAACTTTCAATGCAAAGAAGAAAACACAAAAGAAGAAAACCCCTACGTTTTGTGCGGGGAGTGACGAGTCCTAGAGCAATCCACCACCTACGACACGTCCCTATCTGTAACTCGGTAATAACCCTGGCGAGAAAATGCGTTGTGTCAGCCGACAGCGAGTTTAGACATAGGAAGATGATAAAAATTCCTTAATCAGAACGAAGGCATAGAGTCTCTAAAAGTATATGCCAATTATTGCAGAGCAGCTTTTTAAAGTCTTTCAGGCTTTTAAAGATTATTCAAAGCACTTGAAATAGGCTTCAATCTAATGCCTCATTTCATTGCATTAAACAGCCTAGTTAATAAAGAATCAATATATTCAAAGGGCAAGGTTATCTTTTGTCTATAAGGGGTGGTGTCATTCTGAACCTTTTATAGTTCAAATGCTGAAAAAGACCTCATGAAATCCATACTCATCAAGTGGGTCAACTAGAGCAATAAAGAGGCCTCTGAAAGAATGGCTGCACTCCTTTAAAACAACTATAAGTCTTATCTCCCCGCATAGTGCTCGCCAGGCTCCGCCAGAAAATGTCAATTTCTCATCAAGACGAGAGGCCCAACGATAATTTTTTTCTAGAGAATACACACAATTAGGAGAATGCAGAAAGGCCCCATCAGTGATTTGTAGCTTATTATGTCACCAGCAAGCTGCGATCCGCCGCTAAGCAGATAATAAGGGCTGTTGATAACTAAAGTGTCAATACGCCAAAGAACGATTTTTGAATGTGAGCCCTTGTGCTCCTTTTCCCCTCCTCATGCAGATCGCGGGGCCGATAACGGTGCATCTGCCAACCGACACCGCCTGTTGGACCTCACAATTAATGCCGTGAATAAATAGCACAAAAGAGTTTAGATTCTTTATACTCTTTGAGACAATTCCCTGTTTTACCCTTCAAGGAGTTCTTTTATGTTCGAATAAGGTTGCTTTTAATGAAATTTAAACTCATCAGAGGAAATCAAAACCCTCAAATCAGATTACAAATCGATTTTTTTTTTTTTTTTTTTGGCCGCTTGTCATTATACAATGTGCTGCCCCAAGTTTTCCAGGAGAAGGAAGAGAAAGCACCCAGTCTGGAGGCAGAGCGTGCAACCAAACTCTCCAAAAGCATACGAAGGAGGAATGCCCTGAAGTCCCACAAGTGATAAAAAGTTTTAAAAAGTTGACGTGTATCGTTTCAAAAGCGATCATTATCTTTACTCAGATATTTCACAAAACAGCAAAGTTTTAAAGAAAATGGACTATACTAGAACTTTAAATTGTGTGAATTGAACAATTAAAGGCAAGCTATCTGTTTTTCTCATATATAATGCTACATTTCATTGTCACATACAAGAAATTAAATATTATTTCTCAGTGGTCAGGTCAGAATTAACCGATGGAGGATTTGAGAGCTGCCGGTCTGGTACCCCATTTCAGCTGGAGACAATACGATGGTAGCGATAGAGGCCACAAAGTCTTGGGGTTTTGGTGGTTTTTTTCTTTCTTACACATTCAAATAAAGTAACAGTTGTACTGTAATGGTTTTGTTTCCTCTTTATTGACTTTGTACTAGCACTGAAAGGGCATAGTGAAAAAAAGGGTGCAGTTAATTGGTCATAAAACGGTACATTTTTGGTGGCCACAAAGTTTTTAGAGGATTTCAGTTGTTACGTGACTCTTTTGTTGCAATTACATTGAGATAAATTAAACTGTTTGAGAGACAAATTTGTAACAAAAGGCACCAACTACCCCCAGAGGAGACCAAGTGGGGGTGGTGAGGATGCAAGGAAATTATCTGAAAGCTATCTGCTCCAACCAGGTAAAAATCACAGATTGCTTATTGTGTAAAATCTAAAAAAAACCCAAACAAAAAAAACAACCAAAGAAAAAAAAGGAAACTGAGGCTGGAGTTGGTCTGTGTCATACAGCCAACAAACTTTAAAGTTGCCCTGTATCTACGATGAAACGTAGGGTGGAGGCACCGCAGGGAAGATGAAGAGAAGAAAGGAGAAATGCCCGAAAATTGTACAATGCAACCCAATAAAGTTGTATTTAATGAGCTCTTTCCTTGTGCTGTGAAGTTCTGTTGGGGGAGCAAGTGCTCAGAGGCAGCTTTGCTTCTGCGGGTGCCAGAGGTGCAGGGCGACGCTGCAGCCCCGGGGTCCCTGTGTACGGGTCCTGCTGCAGTCACCACCTTCCTTTATAATACAGCTCTAGTGCCAAGATTAAAAAACAACAGAAAAGAAATAAAAAGAAATAATTGCTGTGCGCTTTGCTCCACAGACACTAAAGTACTTTGAAACTGTAATGAGTGGAAATAATAATAAACAAACAATCTCTAATAACCATCTCAGAAGGCTGTTTGGGCAGGCCAAACGTAGCTTGGTGAAAAAAGGAAAATAAAAGCTAAAGAAGGTAGGAGCCGTGCCGTAGAGTGGAAATTCATTCCACGGTGCTTCTTCATCTTTCTGGTTCATCAATGTGTCTGATCTTAGAGCAAGTCATGAACCCAACAGACATTGCGATATCCCAAATATCTCTAAAAGAACTTCCAAGATTTCTCCCCGACTACCCCTCACTTACTTCATCCCTTAAGGCACAGCCTGGACAAATTAGCGAAGGCCAAGCAGCGGGTAGGGACCAGCCAGAGGCCCTGATGGACTGGGGGGGAAGCCAGGTCCATGGGTGAGCACCACTGACCACAGCCTCCATACAAATTACCGGAACCGTGTCACTCAGCAGGTTCAAGGCAGAAAGGGGTGGGCACGGGAGCAGGAGGGGCCCAAAGCAAAGTGACATCAGAGACTCAGACACTTATTTAAACAAATAAATCCTCTGTGTGAGGAAAATACTGAATATAAATTAATTTGGACGAAAAGTTTCCAAAATCTACCTGGCATGTAGCATGGCCTAAACTGGGAATGACAGTTGGGTACATCTTTGGATAAATTCCAGAAGATCGGGAGGGAGCACAGTGTGGCACAGCGTGCCCGTGCTACGCAGGCAGAGCAGCTTCGAATGGGCTCAGGGTTTCTCTCCTTCCTGGAAATTAGTGAAACAGAAATTGCAGGTGCTTTGTAAAATAGAGAATTCATGGTTTCCAAGTTTTAAGGAAACTGAAGAGGCACCAATGCCAAAACAAAACCCAGAAGGTCCATGGAACCAATGTCCTGCTCCTGCTGAGGAGATCAAGGAACTCAGTAATTAAAGAGCTGTAATAAAATCTTCATCCTTAGGTGTTGAAGATGTTGAAGACAAGTGACTGGATACAAAATACATTGGTTAAATGACCTGAGGGGAGTAGGAAAGGAAGAAAGTCTGCATAAAAGGGTAAAACAGAGTTATCAGAACCAGGTGCTAAGCCACAGACTCAAAATTTGTTCTGAATCAGAAAGCAGGATGGGGTGGAGGAAGCGCAGTGAGGTTGAATGTTGAGTGCTGTCTGCAAGGAGGCCACCGCCCCACCACAGCTCCTTCTCCCCACGGCATCACTGTTCATCTCCACACTACCCTGTAATACAACTCATCACAACTCAGCCACATCATGGTAGCGTCAGTGGTAAGAGCTTGCAGAGGCAATAGAGTAAGTCTTTTTTATTGAATGAGGAGGGAGGAAAATAGAAGAAACTTACTATTGAACTTTTGAGAAGTTAAATCAGCTGACAAAAATCTTCATAAAACACTCTAATAAGGATGTCAGATAAAAATGGTTTGGGTTTTCTTGCAAAGACAGATCTTCAGCCATTGATCAGTGTCTGTGTTTCCTGTTCAGTTCTGATTTATTCTCAGTCCATGGGTCTGCATGACATGGGCACCAAGTACTCTTTCTGCTGCTTTTGCCCCGTTGCCTCCCAAACCAGGCTGAGCTGCTGCCTGGATGCCATTCCACAGGATGGTTCCTGTGGCTTTATGTTCCACCGAGTGAGAAGTCAGGGCTCTTACAGAACTGACACCTACAAGCAAGTGCTACAATTCTCCTGCTCTGCAAGAGAACGGAGTCAGGTCCCCGGTGGGATGGAGAGGGGAGTGTGGCAGACAAGTGCTTTACCCTCTTTCCGTGCTGTATTTGTCTCTGCCAACCCATGCTCTGTGGTTTGCGGTGGGTGTTGAGCATAGTCAGTATGGCTGGGAGACCCTTAAGAGGCGCCTGTGCAGGAGCTTTTCAGAAAGTCCTGCTGTGCATCAAAACATACAAAGCAAATGTTGGTTTTTATAGTAAAAGTACTCACAGGCCTTTTAGTTTTCAGCTCTAAACCCAGCACTTCCTGGCTCAAGCCTGCTGAAATAACGTTGAAGACTTGCTGTTTCACAGAGGTCTAAGCCAAGCTCTCCTTGCCCACCTTAGACCCTGCACCGGAGCTGCACATCCCTGGCCGCATCTTGCTAAGACCCTTCAGCAGCTCAGGCCTAAGGAGGGACCTGTCCTGAGCACAGGGAAAATAGACTCAGCACAGCATTTTTCAGAAAAAAAATGATGTCCTGAAAAACCTTCTTGCTGGTATTACACATAAAGATGTCCAAAATGCTCTGCTTTCAGTAGTTGTAAAATGCCATGACCGAAAACCTGGAATGGCAGCAATTAGCTACACGTTGACACTGCTGAGGGAAATGCAGAAATCTGCAATAAACCATTTTAAACTTTCTTATTTTTTTAATTAGCCTGGCAAGCAGTTAACAGAAGCAAATCGTCTGCTCATGCTCCTCACGTGCTGGCCCCCAAAATTATGGGAATAACCCATGGGAGCGTGTCTGGAGGACAGTTTATTCTCCCAAGCCATGCGATGGGAAGGACAGTGCCCTCTGCACGGCCCCATCTGCCACGAGTCCACACAGAAGCTGATGGGCTTTCAGGCCAGTCTGCCAGAGCTGCAAGGCAAGAGCAGTTTCGTGCTACGGGGACACCACATTTGGAGTCCAAGATAGGAAAAGAAAGATTTTTATTTTGTTTCAGTGCTGAAATTTGCTGTTCTTAATGGAAGATGACACAAGTAATTCTGGTTTGTGTGAACTGCCTGTACTTTGCGCTCCTATACTAAGTTCAAATGCCAGCGACAATAGGAAGAGGAGGTTTGGATGCTAAAATAAACATTTCAGGAGTCACAAGTGGATGTCCACCAGGTTAAATTTACACTGTTTTCTATCATCGCTTTCAATTTTCTCTTTACCTTAATAAAAACTTTGTCCTACATTCTTCTGACATCATGATGAAAAAAGAAAGCCTTTTCACTGTCAGACCCTAATGGCTATTCTGCCTCACATTTTTAATGCGAAGATTAAATATTTATGAGTTGCAAGTCTATAATACCCCCTCACCGGGAAAGCTTTGCTGCTGGTGAGCCAGGACAGGGCCATGGTGGTGGGCTGAGACAGGGGGATGCTGGTGGAGACTGACACCCGCAGGTAGCCATCACCACACACGGGTGCCTTGTGCCCCTCTGACTTCACACCAGATGAATAAAATTGATAAAATACACTAACTGCAAAAATGAGGAAGTTCAGGGATACTCCTGCAGCCCTTACTGACCCCACCGCTTGGTGACTGCAGACAGACACGGCTCAGCTGAGGTGCATGGACCCACCACGGGCTGAGCTTGGCCAGTTTGGGACAGCACGGAGGGGTGCCATGGGAAGGACACCAAGGCCACTTGTATCTCAGAAAAATAATTAAGATTAAATGTAAAACAGTCTTGGGTTGAAGATACTTTCTGAGAGAGTTTCGAAGCAGTTGAGATCTCCGAGCTGGCAGAAGCCACCAACTCAGCACCTGGAGTCAGAGTTTCCTGCTGTGATAAACGTGGTGACGGTCATTTCAGCAACGGCAGCGTTGGGTTGTTTGGGGTTTGGCTTTTTTTTTCATTTCAATGTATTCAGCTGGTTCAGGCCGATGACTAATTCACTCAAAACTGAAAACATATTTGGGAGTTGAAAGAGCAGAAAACGTGTCTTCCTCTTCCCATCTATGACTAAAAAATAGATGGGAAAGGGTAAGATCCGCTGGTTTTAGTATCTTGAAGGACGTTATGATCAGAAATAATCCATTCAATTTTTTTTTTGGACTCTAGAGAATAATATTTCCTCTGCATATTAACTTTATTAAGATAATTTATTAACTTCACGTGCAGAACATGTGTAGAGAAACATGCTCCTTTCTTTTGCATCAAGCACTATTTTGGTAGGGCTATTTAACCGATTAAATTAATGACATTCTCACCGCAGTGTTACTGAGCTCTTATTTCCCTTCAAAAAGAACTCAACAACTCATATAACGAAAAAAGAAAGGCAACATTCAGCATTTTCATCTGTACAAAGGTACAAAACTCACGATGAGATTATGAAATATAACTGCATCCATGAAGGTAAATGGATTAAATAACCCTGGGTTGCTCCCTGAGTAGCCAAAGGAAGCGCATATTCAGAAAAACCTCTAGATTCTAACAATAATAGTTAAAAGGTGTTGATAATGAGAATAACCTCTCCTTAGGAGAATGAGAAGACATTCTGGAAAAAAAAGAAAAAAAAGATAGATCAGATAGCACATTTCCCCTCATTTTTAGTGGAAAACCATCCTGAATGGATTTTAGACTGAATGCTCTTTAAATTTTGAGGGAAACAGACTTGTAGCTTTGAAAAAACAATAAAAATTGTCCTCCTGGTAAAGTTTTGGGTTCCTTTTTTTTTTTTCTTTCCTTTTTCTTTTTTCCTTCCTTTTTTCTCTTTGCTGTCCCCCTGAAGCGGGGCTTCAGGCTGGGAGCCCGGAGCGGGGGTGGTGGGCGGCCGGACGCAGGGGGAGCGGCAGGAGGAGGAGGCTGCAAATGTGAATGTATTCAGGAATAAAGTTATCCTACGAGCCTCAGCCTTTTGACTTTTCCTCCCACAGAAACCCACCCTTCTTTTTGCTTCACTTGACCCGTATCTTCCTTAACTGTGATTTAGCAATTACACTCCTTACGCTACTTATTAAAAACGCCCCGCGTCTGTCTGCTCTGCCAGCTGACCCCTCCTGTCGCTGGCTCCATCGTTTGATCTGGCAGTGAATATGGAAACAATAAAATTTGGGATCAATACAGCCATTTCCAGCAGTCCCTCTGAGGGGGAGCCGGGGCTCTCCCGAAGTTGCTGTAGGAAAAAAGCGACGTTGGCCAGCTTTGTCCTGCAGCGGGGTGCCTCTTTCGGTCATGCTCTTCCAGGACCAGGTGATGTGAAGGAGATGCAGTATCATCCTTCACGGTACACACACACGTGCAAGTACGTGCGTGCTGCAACCTGCAGTAACTTATCAAACGTTGCTTTTTTTTGTGCTCTTAGCTCCATCTTTAAAAAATTTCCAGCTTTTTTGGTGGTTGTGGTGGTTGCGATAGGAGAGCACGGCAACTGGGTGCCGCTGCCGGGACGGTTCGGTTTCAGCCCGGGATGGCGAGGCGCTGAATGACACCGGCTGAGCTCCTGACGTTCTGGGGGAAAACCCAGCCCAGCCCGGGCTTGGTTATTTGAAATACGTGAAGTGGGTCATGCAAAGCCACGTCGGACACCGCCACGGCGAGGTACAGGCACGGCAATTAGTAAAATCAAGGTGTATTTCCTACATCATGCAGCTGGGGGCATTTTGCAACTCATTTTGCCAGAGAAAACTTGTTATTTAATTGCCTTTGCTGCTGCTGGATCAGATTCAAAATGAGTGGGAATATCAGGTCCTGCCAGATATATTCAATCATATTACTGCTTTTTTCCCTGAATGGATTCGATGTGCCAGTAAGCAGTGAAGCAGTTAAATACGGACATGTGAATGCCAGCAACGCCGTGAGTTCAAAGTTAACACCCCGCTAAGATGAACGAGGAAAACGTACGCCTCCCTCGATGCTTCTCTCTGTCTCTGCGGTGAGTTTAAGGGGAAGATAATTCATGATGGTTTGGCCAGTTGCTAGAAGTAGGATATTTCCTGTTCATTCTGATAAACCAAGAACAACATCATATGCAGCCCCAAAATAAATAAAGAATACGAAAAAAGACCGCTAAAATTCAGAATGATGGGTGAGGCGAGGCCAAGCCTTTAAGAGGCCAGAGCTGGTGGGGGCGGTGGAGACGGGACACAGTGGTGCCATTACACCAGCCCTGTCCCCACCACAGGGGATGGGGCATCTCCAGCCGCTGCATCCTCGTGCCCAAGTAAAACTGGGTGGAGAAGGGAAAAAAGATATGTCTAAATGAGTCCAATACTGATTATTAAGTTCCTAAGAGGCAATCTAATTTAGCTATATAAAATCATGAAAGGGAAAGAATTAATTGATACTAATGAGTTATACGAGATAGCATCATAATTAATTCCTAAATAGAAAGAGGACATAGGCTGGAGTGGGGGGGGGGATAAGACTGGCCTATATATTGTAATAGATTACAGAGGGTATTTGAAATGAGAAACAAACTGCCAAAGTCAGAGCGGGACGGAGGTACAAAATCTGTGCCACTGCAAATGACAGCGCGAAGGCTGGGGACTCGGGTACCGCGTTGCTGCCTGAGCCCTCCCAGGGCCGCCGGGGCCACGTCCCTCCGCGGTGGGTGCAGGGGTTTACACCAGGGATGCCCTGGCCCAGCCTGTCAGGGAGCACGAACACAAGACACTTTGGTGGTTGCTGAGGTAACTACACCAGTTTGATTTGGTTTTTTTCTCCCCCTGTAAATAACATCGCTGGGAAAATCAGTGCGTAATCCCAGGGCAACTTTGCGGTGCGTTACCTTACTGCTCCGATATTGCTGCCGCAGCTTAGACAAAGAGTTTGGATGTGATACTCCCAGCAAAGCTGCTTTTTTCTACTCCATTTTGGACCTACTTACTCCTTTGGTGCATAAATCACAGGTGACCACTCGTATGCTGGAGGACAAAAAGCCCTGATGAATCACAGGAACAATAAATTACAGAGGGAAAGGGCATTATCTTTCTGGAAATCCCATAAAATCTTCATTGTATGTTGATTCCATTTTCACAAGTGCAAATCAGAGACCTCTGCAGCCTTCCTCCTGAAAACTGACTTCAAAAGTTTCGTTCAGATTTCGTCCCCCATTGTACGCTTAGCTTTAAAACAAATTCAGTTGGCAGAAAGGAAATTTCAGTTACGTTACTGCACGGTGAAGCCCAAAGTGCACACGTTTATCAATGCTGGTCACTTTTTTAGAGGGCAGATAATGGATAAATATTTGGAAATTAACAGTTGTGTTCACTAAGAGAAGAAAATAGTTAATAGCCAGGGTTTCTGGTTAATAACATTTCCACAGGCACTTCACAAAAAGGCAGCTTAACAAAAGTTCAGGTGGTTTACAGTGAGGCAGGACATGCTGAGCACCTTCTGGAAATAGGAGAAGCATCGAGCATTGGTGTCCTCCTTACGTGAACCAGCACAACTGCACACCGTGGGGGGATGAGGACCCAGCTTGTGCCATCAAAGCAGTAGGAATTTTGGTTGGATTTCAAGAGGAATGGAGCTGAAATGAATAAATAAGGAGCTGGGGAAGAAATACCCCTGAGGCCAGCGGGGAGGGAAGCAGGGCTCAGACGCTGTCATGGCTGGATCCACTCTGCCCTGCAAAAACCACCGCGCGTTGGCCAAATTCCGTGTTTTCTGGCCATTTGCAATGTCGGTGCTTTAATGCAGGAAAGGGGTCAGTGGCAGAGGTGGCAGAGGTGCCAGGACCGGCCAGCGCTGCAGCTGATGGATACTTGGGCGCATTGGCTTGCGTTCGATTGGGACGAACTGGCCATCTTTGCTCTCAAAGGCTTTTCCATATAACCTGTTCCATCCCCAGTAGAAGAGTCATTCCCACTGAGCAGCCCACGTCCCGCTAAATGGAAAAGAAAGATTAGTTTGTGGGATTCAGATACTTTTTCTATGTTGTTGTGAAAAGTCATGGACCTTGGCACACACTGAGCATCTCACACCAGTTTGAGCCCGACACCTTACGTTTCAACGCAAACCAAGCGGCTGCAGGCAGCGATCCAACCCGTTTGATGCTCGGCACCAAGGCCGGTCACAGAAATAGTAATTATTTAGCTAATATGGTTTCGTGTGAAATAATTGTTGGGAATCCAATGATTTTCTATAGCCAAGAGGCTGGGGAACAAGCGATCCCTTGATAAAATATACTGTCTCCTCACGCAGCGCCAGGCTGTACGTGCAGCCAGGCAGCTGGGCATGATGCAGGACCACAAAAGGATGGAGAGGTGTTTTGGCAAACGGCTTAAAATCCTTTCTGGCGGGGTCCATGTGCATCCCCTTCTGCCATCCCCTCCCCTGTAACGGGCCCTCATCATGTATATCGGCCTGGACAGTGCCGAGCTCAAAAATAAAGCAAAAAAAAAAGGAAGGAAGGAAGGAGAAGTTCCTGCGCTGCTGCCTCCCCGCTGTTTGCGGGGTCTGGGGCTGCCTCTGCACACAGACAGTGCCATGTCACCGGCGAGGGTGACATTTCTCTCTCTCTCAATTACAGGGGAGCTGTTCAGCGCCGGTATGAAACACACACTGCGCTCTTGCAAGATTCATTGTCCTGAGGTCAGCTGGAACTTATTGTCCTTGTTGCCTTGGAACAAGACAAGTCTGACATCTGTAAGATTTGCTGTTAAATAATCCAAACCAGGAGTGGGACGGAGCCACGCAGAGAAATGGAAACGTGGTAGAAAATCAGTAATTTAGATACAAGGCGCTGATGCTCGCCGGCCAGGCGCGCCCCTAGTTTGCTATTGATTGCTTCTCCTAACGTTTAACTTCATCCCTTAAATACTGCCTATACTGGAAGTTTCAAAACCAGTGCTCGCCTGCTAATCTTTCCCCAGTATAAATAAATTAAACATTAAATGGAAATAACCTCTGGCTTCCCAGCTATCTTTCTTGGGGTTTGCCTCCCGATTTAGTGCTGCCACCGGTGCTTTGTCCCCGTCAAAATGCGTTCGCAGCGACGTTATGGACCAAAGGAGACGGCGCTGTAAAACCATGCAAAAAAAGGATACCTCAAATTTCTCGGCCACCCAAGGCAGCACATTAAAAACAATGTGAGCATGAAAAATACTTGGGATGAAGAAGAGCTTACGTGTTTCACAGCCAGAGCCAACCCAGCAGGCCCCTCTCCAGAGTCCTGCTCGCAGGTGGAAAAGCCGCTCGGACGCAGGCACAGAGCTCTCCCTGAACGAGCTGCTGATAAATCTAATCCTGAAGGATTGGAAATGAGGTAAAAGAAATTTTGATGAAAATTATGTACATGTGCTTCGACAAGCTCATAAACACTGCAGCCATGATAAGTTTTCTTATTTTTTTTTTTTTAAGACCTGACACAACTGTATAAGCCCAAACTCTAATTTTTACAGCCCTGGGTTTGGAGATCTGTCATTGGGAGATATAATGGAAAGAATAATTGCTTGGTGGCTGCACAAACAGGAGATGTGTTGTCAGGCTGCAGTTTGGAGGCTACATCTGGCTTCGGAAATGATTGATGCTGTCTCTGTGTGTGATTTGGGAAACCATTTTTTTTTTCCTCCCCCCGCTAATACAACCGCCACGCTGAACCTTCGCGCAGCCGCAGCAATTAAATCATTATTAATGAAAACTTTTTATTTATTCCTTTCGCGTCTTGGCGGTGCGGCTAGGCAACACGCAGCCCTCGCGGCGAAGGTAAGCATGTGATTTCAATTTGAAATTAAAAGTCATGTCTGAATAACAGAACAGCATTCTCATTTCCTAATACTCTGCTTTTTACTACTTTGCATTCAACTGTGAAAAGTCTTTTAAAACTCTGAACAGCAGTAAAACTTGAATGAATTTTTGACCCATTATTGCATAGCGGGTGCGCTTTCCAAGTTGGAGAGACTGCCAAGTTCTCCCCACCTAATATTTCCACTTTAATTGTGCCACTTGAGAAATTTACGTGCCTCAAAATATGGCATGAATCTTACGCTTATTGCAGTATCATTAGCAGCAACATTTAAGCAACATCTGTGTGCTATAGAACTAATTGAAGTAGCAGAAGTGGCAGCTGTAAATCCACAGGAAGATGGCAGTTTGCACCCAGCACTGCTGAGTTAGCGGGTAACTGTCAGCCTGTTCCTGCAATCTGCTCTCGAGGACTACGGTACAGGCACACAATGTCCAAAAAAATACAGCGAGTAGGCTAATGATCCTATTAACCACTTTGCTGCACCAATTTGGCTGTTTTTCCAGTTTCCTTGTTGAATTTCATTATATATTTCACTGTTCCAGTAAAAGGTCCAGTACGAGACGTGTTCGCTTTTAAGCCGCTTACTTGAGGGAGTGAAGCTCCTTCCCGGTCGAATTAACGCGCAGATGATTTTTTTTTTTTCCCCTCTTAAATTCTGTGTATTTCTCCGTCTTTTCCATTGTTTAATTTTTCTTCATCACACACGCCTGGGTGAAAAAGAACTTTTACCAACTGTTAATGCTGGTATTTAAAGCGATGACATTTTCCTCCCCGGGATGTAACATTTTCAATAATCAATAAAGCTGGGGGGGAGGAGGGAAGGCTGAAGGCTTTTTTAGGTGCACGGGTTAAAACACATCTTCATCTGAGGCGGGGATGCTGTGTGCATGCACGTCAGGCCGGGCACTGCCGCCGATTTAACTAATTGGTGATCATGAAAGGAGGAAGGTGTTGTACTGGTATTACCGCATGAGCCAGGCACCAAGGTGGAGAGCATCACCATCTTCATTTGCTTCCTGGGGGGAAAAAAAGCGAGTTTAGAAATCCTACAATCCCCCAGTCAAGGTGGGGAGTGTAATTAAACGTTAAATATAAATGGTTTGGTGTGAAAGCGGTGGGTTTTTTGGAGCACCCGCCGAGCTCAGTGCATCCCCCGGCTGCCGCCGGCTGCCCCTGCCCCGCGCTGGTCCCCGGCCGTGGCACAGCCCTCGGGAGCTGGGAAGGTGCCGGAGGAGCCCCTCGCCGTGGTGTGTTTGCCAACGGCCCAACTTCATTAGAAACCCGGCACGTCCGCCGGGCCGCCATGTGACAGCCCGGGAGCCGCCGGTATTTGTTGTCTTAATGCACAAGTACTCGGGGACTGAACTGATAAGGAAAAAACTGTTCTGAATCTGCTGAACTACATGCTTAGGGTGGCATGGACCCGCGCAATATTGAAAATCAATAGTCACGTGGCGCTTTAAAGGTTAGAGGTCTCCTGAATTAACTTTCTAGTACTAAATTACCAGCCCTTGGGTTTTTTGGTTTGTTTGTTTATTTATTTATTTATTTCCCGTTTTGTAATGACTGGGGAGACGCATCGACTTTAAAGAGGTATTGCTTGCGCCTAGTTTGCGCTGGGAGAAAACAGCAAACCCTTTTGATAGTTGGTGTGACGATTTAAATATTAAGGTATTTCTCGTGAGCAAATTCAGATGGAATCGGAAGGCGCGTGCGACGTCCGACGCGGCCGTGGAGCCGTGAGCATTATCAGTTGCCTGAAAATGAAAACACAGCTCTAGTCTTCTAACTCGCGGATCTACGCTGCCCATACCTGTACGACATGTAATATTTAAATTAATGCATGTTGTGTTTTTAACAACATTTATAACAAGTGACGGTATTATTTGAGATATTTATTCATTAGGAATGAACAAACAATGTCACAAATAAATTGAACATCTAGAGTCGAAGCCTGTGAAGACTTGCATGTGGCTTCTCACCCATGAGCACGGCGCTGCTCCGGCGTGTAGCTGCTCACACGTGGAAGCACTTGCACGACTGGTGTTTAGCTCCACCGCTTGCATGTACTGCAAAACCCAAATCATTTTTTATTTCATTGAATAGTTTTCTTATTTAAATTTATTCCAGCGTTTCCCTTCCCCTTGGTTTCATTCCCCTAGGTACACTGGCAGCTTGAATTTCAACAGCGCATATTTGCAACCTGGGTTAGTCTTCATCAGAACGGCTAACAGGGTCCCAGCAGCCCACTGGCGTCAGCACCGTGGCTGTGGGTGCTGTGGGCGCTGGGCAGACACCCTGGGGGCCAATCTGGTGGGCTGACTGTTAACCACCTTTGCANGACCCCGCGCCGGCCGCGCGTCTCACGCGGGGCTGGGAACACGGCGGTGTGCGCCGAAGGACACGCACGGCCGGACAGACCGACGTGCGAAACCCGGTGCCTGTTTTTCCGAAGCGTTCGTGNCTGGGTTAGTCTTCATCAGAACGGCTAACAGGGTCCCAGCAGCCCACTGGCGTCAGCACCGTGGCTGTGGGTGCTGTGGGCGCTGGGCAGACACCCTGGGGGCCAATCTGGTGGGCTGACTGTTAACCCCCTTTGCACGGCTCAGCCCTGCAGCACCGATGCAGCAGCGTTGGGAGCTGGGGCTCCGCCGGATGCTTCGCACCCACCTCTCCAGGGGAAGGTCCCAATGGGCAGGGGCAGCCCGGGGTTGTGGCCCCTTTGGGCTGCGTGTCCACCCCGGGTGATCACACTGAACGGAGATCTGAAGCAGCCACCAAGGCTCTGAAGCAGCAGGTTAAGGAGACGTGGCAGGAGAAAAACCTTTCAGGAATTTTACATGCTGCTAAAGCTTTTTCTTTCTGGGTCACAGACATTTCTCCAAAGCCTCATTTCTAGAAATACTCAGCTGTTTTAAGATTTATTGACTGCGTGCAGCTTAAATTTGATTTTCTCTTATCGCAGTGTAACCGTATACACGTGCACCATCCCAGCCGGGAAGGGGCGGCCAGACGCTCGTCTGCCGTGTTCCACCGCCCGGGCGCCGGGCTGGGGCGGGGGCGCGGGCTGCAGAGCCCCGTGCCTTTGCCGTGGCCAGCGCGGGCGG
>VWZZ01001887.1:44004-56952 GCA_013399095.1 Psophia crepitans
GTGGGCTCGGGCTCGCTGGCTGCCCCCTCGGCGAGCCAGCCGCTTCCTCGGGGAGAGGCCGCACCTCACATTTGCCACGTCCCTCCCGCTCCCTTATCCGCGCTTTAATGGACATTAAAAATAGAACAAAACAGGACTGGAGATGGGAACAAAACCCGTGCACAACAGGCCTGCACCGCTGTACTCATTCTGCTGTAAAATGTAAAAACAAGAAAGGGCAGACGAGCTGCATCCCCCAGGACACATCCTGCTTTTTTAATATAGCGGTGCCACCACACATTTCACTTCGGAGGTTGCATTATATTTATATGTCACTCAAATATTTACCATTTTTCTGAATTCTGCTGGGCGCTCTGAGAGCTTGTTATAAGCCAAGTACCGGCGGCTGCACGTCTTGGCTGGTTAGCGGCGGTGGCTGAGCCGCGTCACTGTGCTAACTTCTCTTTCTGGAGCTTCTCGTGCGACAAAAGCCACTCTTTCATAAGGTTTCCTGCTCCATAGTTGCCGGTCTGCCCGCTGCTGCAAATCACCCTGTGGCACGGAATGATGATCGGGATCTGCAGAACACACCAAAACACAGAAGGAAGCACAGGGTGAGGCGAAGGGGAAGCGGTGGCCGGGGAAGACGCCCATAAATCCACTGGTAAACCAGGAGTCATCTGCCACTGGACTGGCAGGGACAGGGACTGAGGGATCCACGGCCCGGACCACCCCGGCGGGGCGCTGGCCATGCCCGAGGAGGACGGGGTAGCGGCGGCATCGGGGCCATGTCCCGGCTGAGCTGCTACAATGCGGAACCGGCACCGACCACGGGCTCTGAAGACCAACCTAGTTCTTAAGAAAAGAATAAGTATGGACAGAAATTTTAATAGATAAAAGTGATGTAAAGTCTTACAAGGGTAAAGCCCGTACGTACGATCCCATGTACCAAATTCCATATATAAACACTCTGCGAGACGCAGATTTCCTGCCCTGCGCCAGCCCCCTCCAGCAGCCAAGACCTCGGTGCCCAGGGTGGGTGGCAGCCCCAAAAGGCAGGGAAGGACCGTACGGAGGTACAGGACGGCCGTGAATCATCATCCCAGCACTAGGAGAGGCCGCATTTCTGGGAAAAAGCAGATGGCTACGAGCGGCGCTTCCAGGAGTGAGCTGCCCGAGCCCCAGCTCCCTCGCAGATCTCCGCCTCTCGCTGTAGCACCGCTGCGCGCACTGCTGAAAATTCTGTATCAGAACAAGGCCCTATTTATTATTTAACAGCAAGTCAATCCAAAATGGGCTGTGAATTTTTAAAACCTACAACAGGAGAGATTTAATTCGCACCTAACCAATTTAAGAACTTTCTTCCCCGTGCCTTCTACTTTGTATCACTTACAGCCAAATGTCACGGATTCTGAAAAATCAATGCGAGAAGTTACCTAATCGACTGATAATGTAGAGAAGTACCTAAATGTGTTTTTTTTTTTTATTTCAGTTTTTATTACAGGTGATTATCATCGTTGAAGTACACACCGTAAAAATGCAATGCATCATCTCTAACCACGCTGTATGTGTTTTGGTAACTGCACAGTAATTCCATTGCGAGCAGTTTGATAGCCATGAAAACAGTAACTCACTAAAAAGCGCGGTTTTCAGAAATTTGGATATGTTAAGTCAAAAAGTAGAATTTATATATATATATACAGGCAAATGACGTACTTTACACTGACTTATTTCAATCCCATTGAATAGTTATTTCAGTTCGAGCTGTGCTCATATTTGAGTGTGGGACGGACAGACCCCAAAGGAGCTGGACAGCTACTGGCCAGACCTTTGTCAATGATTTTTTGGGGGATTCTTTTGTTTTTGTTAGGTAACTTCAATGGCTGAAATTTAAAATCTCCGTCTCAGCCCACAGGCTGTCACATTAACTGGGAATACACATAGGCGCTTATTGTTAATCAAGGTTTAATAAGAAAAATGCTTATAATCGCTGCTTTATTTGGAGTTGGCAATGCCACGAGTGAATTATGCATCTGCGACAACTCCAGCGAGTACCAAGAAAAGCTCTGCTCCACACCGTGCCATCCCGCGCTCGGTTTATGACTTCTGTAAAGTTGTTTTTTCGCAAGTGTTTTTCTGTTTTGGGATTTCTCCGTCTTTACAACCCACGTGCACGAGTTACTGCAGGCAGATTTTCTTGAGTGACAAAGCAATAACAAGCCGTAATATTACACCGTAAAAAAAATCTCCAAGGTTAATTTGCAATTCTTTAAAAACAGAAACAGTAAACCAGGATATTTTGATGGCAAGGCTACAAATCTTGCTACGGACAGGGGCCCAAACCTCCTTCTGAGGTCTGCTGCGGCTCAGACGGTGCAGACACTCGAACTGGGGGGGATGCCCACGTCCTGGGGAATTTTGTCAGGGAGGTAAGCCGGCGACTTCTCCTGCTAAATCCTGTGAGAAGATGGCAGGCATGCCCAAGTGGGGGTAAAAAAGAAAAAACGACTTTATTTTGGGGTGGCGTGAGCTGGCACGCTGCGCGGGGTCTCGCATGATCCCCGGGTCGGTGCAGGACCCGCTCACAAACACGGGCACGCGCGGCTGAGCCACGTGCCATCGAGCCAGAGGAGGAGGGTATGGAATAAATGTCGCTTTTGCCATGCCCGAAACAAAGAATTTCGTACCGCGGACCTGCGGTACAAAGGCTGTTATCATTGCTGTAATTTAAAAATATTGAATATTGCTTCAGTTTGGCTTAATTGTGGTGACAACTTTCAGACTACTAAAATAATTAAACCTGCTAAAATTTATTAGGGCCCTAAGGACATTTTAGAGGGAGTACTACCCCAGTCTGGAGCTTTAATGCCTCGGCTACATTTAATGCAATTTTTATCAATAACCAAGCAGCTCATAATATTATAGCTTCACTGAAATCTTCATGCTGTGAAATCTAATTCATCTAATACATGAATCCATCACTTACACAGACCCTACCTCAAACGCTATAAAACTTCCAAACCCATAGATTTGTCTCCAACAAAAATAACATGAAGGGGCCCTCGGATCAATAACGGAGTCCCTCTGATTCGGGCAGCAGCTGAATATTTTCTCCAACTTTGCTTTTGTTCTTCTGGGTAGAGGCCCACAAGGGAAAGAGCTTGTTTTCACTCGCAGCCTCATCAATACCTAAATCCTGGTGAACAAGTGACACTGAGAAGCTGTAATCAATAGCTCCCTGTGCGTTTTTTCTTCTGGTCAAATGGTTCAGCACTACTGACAGCCCTGACACTCAGAACATGATGCTAAATCTTTATCAACAGCCATCTAGGTGACTGGCAGAACAAGACTCGGGCGGTCATTAACGCTCGTGGCAATCTGTGAATAAACTAACTCCTCGATAATGCGTTTGTTTAGAAAAAAGGTGGGGGGGGGGAAACTCCCTGCACAAGGCATCGATCGCCTTTGAACTGCATTTAGCAAACTCCGTCTGAGGACGGAGCGGAGCGGTGCTCCGCCGCGGCGCTCCGCTCGTTACGAGTTTTCAATTTGAGGCAAGGGAAACCTGAGCGTCCCATTATCGCGCTGATGGGCTGGAGACCTCCAGAAACTGCCAAACTGTCAAAACCGGATCAGCCAGGCCGTAATGGAAACAGCTGAAATATCAAGTTATAGCACACAACGTGAACCGCACTCGGCAAAAAATCATCTTTCCGTCCGCTCACGTCCTGTCGCTTTTTCTCGCCCTCTTCCCCGACAAACACACGCCGTTACGTGACCCGGCACGGGTCCCGGGGTACTGCCAGCCACCGGAGGAATTAATGCCTAAGTAGCCTTATGTCTCTGCAACGTTTCAAAGCCATACTTCACAATCTTCCCATAAATGCACGATTACCCCTTCCAATCTCCAATGTTTAAAACATTTTGGCTGAATAATATCCTCGACTTCGGACAGATCGATACCCGCATCAAGCTGTCCAGTGAGCTGGGCTTGAGCCTAAACAGCAACGCAGCCGGCGAGGATGTAAACCACAACACACGCAGCTACGGCTGCCGTTAACAGACCGCTGAAGACGTCTTATTTAAGGCACAGAAGAGTCATTTAGGATGGCCTTGGACTAATCAGCCCAACATTCGCCATTTCCCATGAGTCTCTGTGATTTCTTTTTGATCCTCCTATACTAGTCTAATGAGATTTTTAATTGAACTTTATGGGTTCCCTTTGAGGACCACAGACCTTGCAATCAATCTGAACCGCAGTAAACTATTTGAAGTTTCTCTTGCGAAAGGTGAGCCATCCCCACCATGTCCTTGGCATAAATTGAGGCAAAGATGTCGCATCTTTCAGCGGCTGCTGGCACCTATTCCACCTTCTCATAAAGTTGAAGGTCATCGTATGAATTATGAGAAGCAACCTGGCTACAAAGGGAAACCTGTGGAATGCACGCCACCAAAATCACAGACCAACCCCTGGATTTGCAGAAGGGAGAAATGTTCTGGGATTTTGGGGAAAAAGGCGAGATCTGCAATTTTATCAACACGTTTAAGGAACAATGCAACGCCAGGCTCGGGGGTACTTCAAATGCTCATTTTTACTGTTATTACTACCCTCATTAAATCATGTTTATGATTTAGTCATCATGTTTATGATTTAGTCCTTTAATCAAAGGAAGCATCTCAAGGTGCTAACACGTTACGACTCTGCTGCTTTGCATGGCTTCTGCAGCAATCGTTAGGAGAAGTACTCGCTCCTACTTCTCATTCGCACTGCCAGCACTCGCTCGTGTCAGCTTCTCTCCTGCCAACAAAAATCACTGATCTGCTGCTTAACAAAACATCACATTTCTGCAACAACTGCGAAGCGATTGCTCCTCAGACCCAGTATTTATATCCTGAAGCTCGCGGTGCAGGTGTGGCAGTCGTTAACGCCGCAGCTCTCTGCATCCTGCGCTGATACGATAACGACGCTGCAGTCCAGGTGACGTGTTCGGTTTAATGAACTGCTTAGTTAGATTCAGAGCTCAATATCTCATCTGATAGACAGACTGCGAGCGTGTTTATACACCTACGACGTGCCGGGGTATCCTACCATTCGACGCAGGCAGCGCACCGCCGCGGAAACTCACGTCATGTCTAATGGGTTTAAGCTCTGAGCTCAGTGAAGAAGTGCAACCCTGATATTTTAAGCGCAGATCAGATTTTCCTACGAAACAGTTCACATAAGCAGCATAAAGCTGCGTTTTGTCAATACACTGTATTGTGCTTGACAATACAAACCATTTTAATGTGATGGAATGCTTTCCAATATAATACGGTGTACATTAAGGTAAGGCAATACGATGCAAACCTACAGGAAACAGTTCTCAAAGAATAACAATACAGTGTTGTGCAAAAGGATATGTAATTGCTATCGCCTAGAAATGTACCCAGCTTTGCCCTCAGGCTGCAGTGGAGCAGCAGCATCCAAAGTAGCGGTAACAGCAGGTTGTGGTGTGAAAATTCCTGCTTTTTCCCCTGTGAGGAAGGATGAAAATAGTTCTGAAAATACACAGCAAAGCTACTGCAATTTTTTTTTAAATGGGGTCCTATCTTATTATTGTTATTTCCCATCCCATCCCGTGGCCGCAGTGTTTTCTGTCCTCAGCAGAAAAAATTTAAGCATATTACAGATAATAAAGTATAGCTTTAGGGAAAAAGAGCTGTATTAATACAATACCGCCCCAATATTTCACAACAGAAAGCTGATGATAAAAAATACTCCGTACTGTAACGACAGCCCTGCCCATTCCCAACCACGTTTTTATCCCCACACGTCTCCTGTAGTTAATCTCTCATTTCGTGCCGATGCCACACGCACGCACACGCACAGCCCTTTCGCACACCAGCGGGAGCACCCGTCCACTGTGCTTCTCCTGTTTCCCACACAAATCTTGGCATGGTCCCTCAGACCTAGGAGCCATAACGTGCAGCTTGATTATGTGTAATATGCAGGGTGATTTTATGAATGAGGTGAACTATAAAGATAATATTTGGCACTGCACAACCCCCCTCACCTTTACTACTTCTAGATGTAAAGCCACCGGCTCTTGTGAAAACAGGTTTCCTAACCCACTTTGCAACTACACGTTGCAGCCCCGGATGTACCTTAATAAAGAAAATACTGGGAGGACTGGATGTAAAAACACCACCGGAGGTCAAAGATTATGGCAGGTGTAACGCTGGAGAAAAGGAGAGGAATTTGGGCATGGGAAGACACGTGTTGCTCAGGGCAAGTGGTAACGAGGGAAAATGATGTTGAAGAATGGCCAAAAAGAGGCCACAACGATATTAATAGAAATCAAGGGGGGGTTGTTTTTTCTTTAAAGGCAAGTGGCAAGGGAATGAAGGTGTAAAGACAGACAGAGCGGTGCACTCCGTGCCAGCTCCCCCTCCCAACTGCAGAGGAGCCGCAGCACCAGTCCCACCCCAAGCGCTGTGAGTCAGGGGCGTAAAGACATCTGGAAATCCAAACCTGGACAACTAAAAGGGAAAGGTAATTACCGGGAAGACAGACGAAGAGGCCAAGTAGTATAGCATACTGTTTTTCCCAAAATCCACAGGCCTGACCTAGAGCTCTGCTCCCTCCAGATGGTTCCATTTCAGGTAACTCCCAGTATCTAAAATAAATGCCATTAACAGCTGGTTTGGAACACACGGGGGAAAAAAAGGTATTGACAATTAGGGATTTGATTCAGGGTATTGACAATTAGAGATTTGAATTAGCTATGTGATTTTAAACCCTTTTCTTCCATGTTTTCATGCCAGAGAAGACGGGCACAAGCAAAGCTACTCATACCCTGCGCTTGAGGTCCGTGGGGGCGATAAAAGATTTCCCTCCCCTAACAATACGTGAGAAAGTTAAAGAACAACAAAACGTGCGGAGGCTGATGAACTAGAAGTGGTGCAATGTTTCCCTTTCAAACCTAACGCCATGAATGGTAGGGAATAAATCACATTAAACTGGGTTGTGCAATACTGCTGATTAAAAACACTTACTGACCTTATTACTCATGGTAGACCAGTTTTCATAGCAGATAAATTTAATCTAATGACATTTAGCCCGCAAAGCTCTCTAAATCCACTATCTTCCATCAACTTTATTTAAAAGTTGACGTGAACTTACAGGATTGCTCCTCATCGCTCCTCCCACCGCTCTCGCCGCTCTGCTGTTCCCTGCGAGATCGGCTAATTGCTTGTAGGAAATGGCCTCTCCAAACTTCACATCTCTCAACAGGGTCCACAACACTTGTTTGGTGAATGAATCTGCAAAAAAGATGACGGGAGTACTGTTCGGACACACGGCTCAAAAAAAACCCCCAGGATGAAACATTCAAATAACCCAGCGCAGAGTCTCAACAGCAGCTTCCTAATTTAAATTTAAACAGCCCCGATGCACTGTCCTGTTATTGTATCCTGTACTACTACATTTAAATACATGATTATTAGAAAGAGGGCTTCAAGTAACCGACCACTATAAAAAAGGATTTAAGGCTTTGATTTTCCTATATTTTTAATTTGCTTCAAGTACAATTATCCTGTTAACTCATACAATGTGCTTTTTCCATTAAATTGGCAGAGTATAAATTAGCATAGAGTCAAATTAAAAAGGGAAGAAATAACCAGCTCTACCTATTTTACAAAGCCCTCGCATCTCCAGCTAATTTCCAACTTCAGCTGGGACACGCGGCAGAAGAAGCCCTAGAGCCAGCGGACTCGGTATTATCCTGGCTGACTGCATTTTATAGTCGAGACCCCCAAGCTACTGCTCAGCATCGCAGACATTACAAAACGTAAGGACTAGCTGTGACCTTGATTGTACGGCACATTCTTAATGACACGGGGCTCTGAAAGGAAAATATAACATATCTTCCATTATTTTAATTTTAATTCGCCAGCAAATTGCTTCTAAGTGTTGCAATTGCTGAAATAATGAAGAAGCAAATGCATTAGGACCAGATTTCTTCCGCATCTCAGGGTTTTACCTTCCCAACCCAGGATTATTTCACAAAACGAAAACCCACGGTCGTGTTTGGATTTTAGCTGGGTCGAACACCTACTGCGCTTCCAAGGTACTTGTAGAAGCTTTGAAGGCCTAACCAGTGAATGACTTACTGAGGGGAGCGAGCTGGAGAATTAAAGAAAAAGAGAAAAAAAAAAGGGGGAAAAAAAAAAAAAAAAGGAAGAGAGACCCCTTCCCCCAGCCGAGAGCTTTGGTCTCTCTCCTGCTTTGGGAAAGAAACAAACGGATTAAAAACATTTTCTCTCTTTAGTTGTCAAAGAAGACATTGATTCCGCTACATAGGAACATAGCGAAATGTGATTTTGTTCTTAAAGGAAACCCATACACCATTATGTGTGTGTTAAATAATAAAAATCACTTCTTAACTGAAGGGAATGATAATCACTTCATTGAAAAAATCTGTTTAGTCTTTATTATAACATTAAGCAAATTAAACATCAGCATAATCCAGGTGATACGAGAAAAGGGTCATCAAAGAAATTAACTTTGTTGTTCATTAATTTACATGGATTAGTAGAGGGCAAAGAGATAGCAAATCTGCTCTAGTTTTTTATGATATAATTTCAAACTGTACACCATTTGTGGCAGTAGGGTGACTTTGGGGTTAATCAGACTGATTTGTCCTTTTAATTGCTTTCTATTCAAAGAAAATTCATTAGATAATGTTCTCTTCAAAATTCATGAATCAATTTAACTGAAGAAACCACATTAACAGCTTTGGGTTCATTAGCACAAGCCGTTGTGTTACTGGCTGATTGCTAGGAGGGCTTCCTTAGGCAAACAGATTTTGTTTACTGTGATTTCTTCAGAAAGGTTTATTTCAAATCAAATTGTTACTTACTATTTTTTTAACCTTCTTTTTAAGCTGGCAAGGTTAGTGTTAACCTCGCCTGCTCAGGGGTCTCGGGGAATTATTGCCTGATGTCATCTTTCAAATCAATGAACGGCAGTGGCTGCATGTTGCCAGGGCCCGAGTCCAAAAAATCCCCTTTTTTGCCCTCATTTTTGGCAGGGGAGGTGGCGGGCTGGGACGTGACGGACCTGTAACTTTCTGAAACCTGTAGAAATAAGAGGAGAGGAGGATGGGGCAGCTCCAGAGCCCCCCCAGCAATACCACCACCGTGCCAAGCGATGCCCAAATTACTGAGCATCTTTTAACCCGCTACGAGAGGGACAGAGATGACCCTCTCCCGAGCAGCAGGGGCAGAGATCGTCATCTTTCCAGAGCCACCGTACATTTGTCACGGGAGAATATATACTGTCTCTGCGCCCACATAAAACACTGAAAGTTCTAGTTCAAAAGAATGAAATATTTAGCAATCATGCACATCATTTCATAAATGTATCTGAAAACTCAATTTCATCCTGTAGGGAGCAAATGCATTAATTAGTTTAAGCAGCTCGAAGAGACAGTGCCAAATACTGTTATTAAACTGTCTGCAAGTGTGAGTGCCTGTAAGCATAACCTGCCCAAATGAGATGGCTGAACTTTCACCAATTTTCAGCGCGTGCCAACATTTTATGCTGTTAAATATCATTATAAAGTGCACATAAAAATTAACACACACAAATTTCTCTCATTACAGGAAAACACTTCGTACCTCCGTGAGCTGAGGATGCCCGCGTCGCTCTGGAGTGGCAGATGCCAGCAGAGCAATGGCTGGACTGACCTGCATCATGGGGACGGGACTGTCGGAGGTCTTCTCCTTCCTCTGCACCCACCCACCTACAGCACACAGCCCTTCCAGGCTCCGGGCCGCCCTCTTGCCAAGGAACACGGAGCAAACAGTGTTGCTAGATGCTATTTCTTATTTAAGCAATCAATAATACACCAGATTTATCACAGAATCCTAGAATGCTTTGGGTGGGAAGGGACCTCCCAGCCCACCCAGCGTCACCCCCTGCCATGGGCAGGGACACCCCCCACCAGCCCAGGCTGCCCAAAGCCCCATCCAACCTGGCCTTGGGCACTGCCAGGGAGCCAGGGGCAGCCACAGCTTCTCGGGGCACCCTGTGCCAGGGCCTCAGCACCCTCCCAGGGAAGGATTGCTGCCTCCCAGCTCAGCTCCAGCTCCCCTCCTGCAGCTTCAGGCCCTTCCCCTTGGACTGTCACTGCACTCCCTGATGAAGAGTCCCTTTCCAGCGTTCCTGTTGGCCCCCATCTGAATGCACACCTCACCAGTTCCCACTGGGAGCTGCATCTGCATCAGGAATGCGAGGGTGAAGGTGGCCCCAAGGATGGGGAGGGAGAGACCTGCGACCAAGCAGGGTTTCCACGGTTCCACTACCCGTTCCTACCTCCAGCTGCCACGTCCATGGGCACCCAGGGACCACAAACGGAGTGGGGAGGGTTTAGCAACAGGCAGTGGGTGAGTTTTCCTCCTACAGCCATCACTGTGCATTACTCGCTGGTCAAACCCCTCGTCCTTGCACCTTACTGTCAGCCCTGCCAACTGCGTAGTAAATCGGAAAAGCAACGACCATCCCGCCGAGAGTGGATGTGCTGAGGGACTGATCTGCAATTAATATTTACAGATACGTTATGAGCCTGTAAAAAAGGGATTTACCCCGAACCTGCTGTTAATGCCTAAATGCTTCCGAGGTCACTCGCGCCAGCCTGCTAGGCTGTCACCCTCCATACAGACACGCTGCATCCGGGGGCTAACAGCGTGAAAATCAAGTTTACTGTAACACCAGTCGTATCATAACTTTTAACAGTGTAATTGAAGGTGGCAAAGAAGCAAAGTCATATGTTACTATCTATTAATGCACTGGTAGAGCATTTATTGCATCAGTAAGGGGCTCAGCCCCGGGCGGGCAGGACGGATGCTCCGGGCAGGATGGGGCGTAAGAGCAGAGTTAGCAGTGTCAGCCCCTTCCTGACCCCTTGCATATTTCTTGGGGCAAGAGGGATTCAAAACTTGCACGGTCTGATTTTACATCCTTTTAAATCCCTTTGATTAAGAGGGATTAAAGACAGACCATTTTTTCCCTTCTCCTCAACTCTAGTTGCTGGGAATGTTGGTTTTTCTGTTTGCTGTGCGTGCCTTTCCCTCCCTCCGAGGGTTTTTGCAAGTGCCAAGAAACAGTTACAAACACTCACCCCTTTCTTGCCGGCTTTTTCACAGCCTGTCCTGGGTACTACACAGAGAACTTCTTTCTTTGTTTTTATGTTTATTGGTTTTCACTGTTATTACTATTGGTAAAAAAAAAACCAAAACCCAAACTAATCAAGCCTAACGCTTCAAAAATACTCCCATTTGCTGACAAAACAGCAGTTCCCACAGTGGTGTGAGCTGTCACCTAACCCAGAAAACTTAATTTGGCTCTCGGAGCTCGGCAGAAGAGATTCGAACTAAGAACTTTCACTGACAACAGGCAACTACGCAAACATCAACGCAAGCAGGAGCGCTAATTTTTAGTAATTTCGAACCTCCTCCACTATTACCCAGGCAGTTAAAGCCACACTAAAGATGTCACCTCAGCTGCAATCTGAATACTAACGGTCACTGCTACCCTACCCTGGACTGAACTAGCAAGTGGGATGCGAAAGAGATAAAGCTTGTCTCAGCCTCTGAACTGTTTAATTGTATTTTGCTCTTGTTATGAAGCCTTTTACAATGGTTGCGAGTCCCTGACCATTGGTACTCCGTGGTCAAAATGCAGTGATTAGCCGTTATTAAAGGATTGCTGCGAATGTAGATTAGACAGTACGGTGATTCTGTAGCCCATAAAATAGCCCAAACTTCTCACCACAACAGAAACCAAAGATTGTTTAAAATCAGGGGTGCTGCAACCATCTTGCCAAAATCATTGAGAAAAGACGAGGAACTTTTATTGCTGCTGCCTTCATGTGTGATATTGATCTAGAGAGATATAGATACAGATACTGGTATATGAGAGAGACAGAATGTGCCTAAATGAAAATTAAGAAATTAAACTTTACCTTTATGATTGCTTAAATAACTGAACCAAAGCAAAGACCTTGGCCATTCTGAAGGACCAAGCTTTATGAAGATGCAGAAATAATCTAATTATTTCAGAGCATCTATTACTGACTATATATAACCCATCATCAACTTCATGGTAAAAATATGCATTTATAAAAATGGAAGTGGCAAAAGTTCCAACAAAATCACACAAAATATACAAAAATAATGGAGAGATTAGACAAGTACTTACCTGAATTCCACCTCTAGTTCATCCAAGACCTGTGAGAGCACCTCTGTGCCCTTATTTTGGATATACAGTTAGACAAAGATTTCTGAGTTAAAACCATGGCAATACCAGTTACGAGACAGACATCTGAAGGAAATCCCCAGCCTCAAAAGCATCAGCCTAAATTTGGGTTTTTTTCAATACTTAAAAAAAAAAAAAATCCTTGCAGAATAAAGTTCACTCTCTCTTTAGGTCCACTAGTGAGCAAGGACCTACAACACCCTGAGTATCTATATCTCCTCCTATCGTTCATCGGCTGAGCTCGTACTTGTAGTTTGCTCAACTTTCCTACTCTGCCTTTGCCCAGCTTTGACTCCAGCTGAGGTCTCCTCCCACCCCTCCAAATCCAACGTTTCTAGGTGGTACCTGTCACACCGATCTTTTCCCACCATCACGCTACAATCGCATCCTTCGGACGACTCAGGTGATAGTTTCCCATGCTCTATTCTATTTATGATTGCATTTAATTAGATAAATTAATATTTATACCTGAAATATATCATTCAGACCTGCCCCCATAGGATTGCAGCCAAGAGGAGCTGGACCTCTCTGTTGATTCCTCATGGCGTGACAGGTGGGTGCTCAATGCCACCTCCTGCTGGGCAGAGCCACCAAACTGTCATGGACAGCACACCTCAACTGTAGCCATGTCACACTTTTTATGTTATTATTTCATGGAATCACAGAATCCC
>VWZZ01001888.1:3646-39795 GCA_013399095.1 Psophia crepitans
CGATGTGATGCCAGACGCCGGCAACCGGAGCGGGTCCTCCACCGGCCCGGACGGTGGACCGGTGCATCTCTCTGTCTTCAGCGTGCTGGTCCTCACCCTCTTGGCCATGCTGGTAGTGGCCACGTTCCTCTGGAACGGGCTGGTCCTGGCCACCATCCTCCGTGTGCGCACTTTCCACCGGGTGCCGCACAACCTGGTGGCTTCCATGGCCATCTCTGACGTGATGGTGGCGGCCCTCGTCATGCCCCTCAGCTTGGTGCATGAGTTGTCTGGGCGGCGGTGGCGGCTGGGCCGGTCCCTCTGCCAGGTGTGGATCTCCTTCGACGTGCTGTGCTGCACTGCCAGCATCTGGAATGTCACTGCCATCGCTCTTGACCGCTACTGGTCTATCACCCGCCACCTGGAGTACACGCTCCGCATCCGGCGCCGCATCTCCAACATCATGATTGCGCTCACCTGGGCACTCTCTGCCTTCATCTCCTTGGCCCCGCTGCTCTTTGGCTGGGGAGAGACTTACTCAGAGGACAGTGAGGAGTGCCAAGTCAGCCAGGAGCCTTCCTACACCATCTTCTCCACCTTTGGCGCCTTCTACCTGCCCCTCTGTGTGGTGCTCTTTGTGTACTGGAAGATCTACAAGGCCGCCAAGTTTCGGATTGGATCTCGGAATAGCAACTCCATCACCCCCATTACACCAGAAGCTCTGGAGGTAGGTCAGCTCGGTTGTATTTTGCTCTAGTCAACTACTGGTAGCAGCAAAACCCTTGCAGGAGTGAAGGAAACTTAGAACTAAAGTGTGCACGCATAGAGCATCCCACCAAAGCCCTGTGTATCCTGGAGGCTCTCAAGGGAAAGTTGACTGCAAAGCTTGCAAGCCCGGTCTTTTGACTCCTTCTGAGTCCCCACCCAGGGACGCCAGGTGTAGCTAAAGCAACTTTGGGCCAGATTGCGAGCCTGAGCTCCACGTGGGCGTGCGGTGACTCACAGACGTCCTCCCCATGGAATGCTGAATCAGTGCTCACAAGCATGAGTAAGGGGTCACCGTTCCTCCTGTGGGGAGGTGTGTGGAGGTGGGAATAGATGGGATCCCGTCTCCACCACGGACGATAAGCTGGCAAGCCGCTGTGGCTCTGGGGAGGCTGTGAGTTTACCCGCACAGAAGACACACGTGCAGAACATCCTCGTAAATCTTTCCTAGTCATGGCTGCATCGTGTCAGTTCATCACGGGCACGGCGACTGTGCGCTGTGAAGGCTTCTGGGGGGAAGGAAGGAAGTGCATGCTCATTTTCTTGCCTCTCCTACTACGGACTCTTAAACTCAATGGGTTCAGAGAAAGCAAGGAGACTTCTCTGCAAGCCATGTGGGTGTGTGCCTGTTCTACTGAGCTGATTGTAAAGGGGGAAATAATCTTGTTGCAATGCTGTGTGAGCAATTCCCTGTGCCCATGTATCACCACTCTCTTTAGTTTCTAGCCTCACTCAAAAATAGTAGTCTGTGTTACCCAGAAGAGGGTCATGCCACCGATCTCCCCTCCATTAGAGCATGACGTAGATGGCCCGTGTTCCCCCATGAGCTTTGGCCATCACTTGCATAGTTTGGTTGCGTACCTGCTGTGTGGGGTCAGCTGACTGAGGCACCTATGGTGCAACTTGTGTTTGTGTTTGGCAGGTAGAAGAAGCTGCCCAGCAGCCACAGATGGTCTTCACTGTCCGTCATGCCACTGTTACGTTCCAGACGGATGGAGACACGTGGAGAGAGCAGAAGGAAAAGAAAGCTGCCCTCATGGTGGGCATCCTTATCGGGGTCTTCGTGCTCTGCTGGATCCCCTTCTTCATCACAGAGCTCATCAACCCCCTCTGCTCATGCGACATCCCACCCATTTGGAAGAGTATTTTTCTATGGCTAGGCTATTCAAATTCCTTTTTTAATCCACTCATCTACACTGCTTTCAACAAAAACTACAACAATGCCTTCAGGAACCTATTCTTTAGGCAGCACTGAGCAGAAAAAGTTTCCTGCTGCCCCAGGAAGCTGATTTCAACTCTCAATGAACCCTACCAAACTCCTGAGGAAGTTCAAAGCCACAGACACCAAGGTGATGCTGAAGATGCATCCCTGTGGGTTGTACGTGCCAGCAACGATCCCGGTTCCTACACAGACTCTCCATCCCAGGCTCTAAGTCAGTTGCTATTTTTCCTGCAAACAGCATGTAAGGGTTTCTCCGGCCAGCAGCATGGCATTCTTCCTCCAGCACCCTCCTCCTCCCTCTCGCCTTCCTAGTGACAATCTGTTTGGTGGCAGTAGCGGCGCGGAGGGGTCTTCAGGCTAAGAGTCGTCTCTGAAGCTCTGCTTTGGCCACTGCTAGTCTCTCACGGCGTTAATCAGCTTTGTCCCATGGGCAAGGCTGGGACCGTTTAATGTCAGGAGGTTTTGTGATTATGTGTGAAACTAGATGTTTTATGGCTTGGTGGAAAAGGCTGTTTGTCTTGTCTTTCGCCAGTAGAGATTGTTAAGTGTTTGTATTTGGGGAATAAAACCCTCCGTAAGGGTTAAAAGCTGACTCCACGTACAAAGCCTTTTTTCACATGCTTTATCAACAAGGAACTGTGCTATTTGCTCTTGGATTCTGTGTAGCAAGTTTTACAAAAAGTTATTTATTGTGAAAGCTTAATGCATGGTGTACCCTGGAATGGGCGAGAATGCATGGGAAACCCGCCTCCCGTTCTGTGACTGCTGCGGGTGAGCACCTGCCTCAGACCTTTCCTTCCAGAAATACCAGCTGTACGTGTTGATCTCTGTGTCTGTGTTTCCCAGTCTGAACCACAAATGTGTTTTGAGCAGCTGTGGGGCAGGTTTCCTGTAGTTGCAGGGGATGCGAGGAGTGTGTTTCACATCGCCTGTCGATGAGGAGTTGTCTTTTGCTACTTCTGAGTGCGATTCAGGTCTTCTTGAAACCAAAGCAAAGACCCCACTTTGTTTCTGTGAGCACTGGCTTGCAGCTGAAGGACAGTTAATGACCAGTGATACTTCATTCTGGAAGCATAACCAAACCATAGAGATGCTCTGCTGCGAGGACCAGACTTAAATATTTCTTCTTTTGCCCACCCCTTCTTCTCTTCCTCCTGCCTAGGGCTCCAGTCCTGCCTGGTCGTTACTGCTCTGCTGCCTCCCTGCCTTCCTCTGTTGCCAACATAATTATAGTCGTTGGTATTTCGCTCCTGGAATTAAAATTATGCACTTTATACTGCACCGCTGGAAGACTGACGGGCTTTCAGATAAAGAAAAGCGTTAGTTTTAACTACGGGTTCCTATGGGGCAGCCGCTGAAATCAGCCCAGAACTGAAATGGTGGAGGAAAAGACAAGATGAGAATCGGAACGGCATGATTTCCTGTCAGATATCTCCGAAGAAGAGATATAAAAGGGAAAAATGTCAGTAAATCATGGAAAAGCTCCCTGGGGGCGGGTAGGATTAATTCTTATCCTTAGCAGGTCGTGAGACATCAGGTTGTTACTGGTCCTTTAAATCAGTCAAAAAAACTGGTGTAGCTGGTTAAAAAGTCCTTTTTCTTTTCATATCTTGGGACAGGTGAAAATGGAAGCAGAGCTCAAGGTGCTGTCAAGTGTTGCAGCTCTTTCAGGACCCGTTAGACAAACATCCATCAGGACTGACACAGAGGCAGCTGATCCTGCCTCGCGGCCAGAGGAGAAATAGTTGGGCCCTTGAGATCTTTTTCAACGCTATTTTATAAAAGTCTGTTTGAAATGTTAGGTAAAATCCTGAGCTCATCGAAAGCAATGGACAAACCCTCAGTGATTTCAAGCAAATCAGAATTTTACGCAGCATGTCTTGTCTTGTAAAAGCATAGTTTTAATGTTGATTAATTCAAGGAGAAGGTGGGTGGGATGGGAGCAATCTTCTAACTCCCCTGGAAAAGTCGCTGATCTGTGCTAACCATGGACCAACCTCTACAGCATTTTCTTCCTTTGTTACATATTTTAAAGTATTATTAGTGACATCTCCGACATATCAAAAATTGTAATAAACTCTTGAGCCACTTTTTTTACTGAGGATATAGAGGTTGCATTGGTTTTCCTGCACAGTCCCTCACCAATGCAGAGATGTTCTTTTTGGGAACTTACTACTTTTGTTGTGTCAAAGGTGGTTTAGCCAAAAGCAAGTTGGAAAAAAATGCTTCCTTGCCCAAACCAGACCTTCAGCTAAGCTTGGTAGGGCCTGAAAGTAGGAGGCCAACTGTTAGGCCACCACGGCAACACTGCAAACACTAAAGTGTGGATTAACTGGGAGGTGGGACTTCAGTCCAACATTTTAACACGTAACATCATGGCTACACAGCTCTGTTTCAGTCCGGGCTGCGTTCATCCCCGTTGTTATTTGCTCTTTGAGTTTTGCTCAATGAGTATTGCAGATTCCCTATCTGTGTTCTTGTGGGATCCTTGCACGGGTCGTGGAATCAACTGCAAACTCAGATTAGTATCCTGTGTAAGCAGACAAAAATTAAACAAATCAATGGGAAAGACCCCTACTTTTGCTGCAGCTCAGTGCTGGGGTGAAGTTCCCTTTCATTATATCCTGTGTTTATTCATCCTATGCCTTAAGTGGTGACAAGGAGACAGGAGGGAATCTTAAAATGACACTAAATTCTGTTTTGTCTGTGGTCATGGATAGTCCACCATCCTGGTGTGAATTACATCCACGTATATTTGAAAACCCACATCCCATACAATCCATACTGATCTTCCGCAAATAGCAGCTTCCACTTGGTCATAAGGTTGTTCCTTTGAATCTTGACATAATTAGCAGCTGCGTTATGGACCAATTCCTACCGCTCTTACTTGAGACTTAAGACCACTGACTTTTTGTTTAAATACCCTTCCTGCCATGTAATATAATCATGCAGGAAAAATACCAGTATTCTGGAGACTGTGCTGAAGAATTGCACTGAAACATGACATGATGTTCCGAGCGCTGTGAAGGGGCACAAAGAAACCTCGACTTCTGATCCTGGCTCCGAGGGTTCTTACAGACCTCTCAGTATTCAAACGCAGATGCCGAGCGGGCTCCCAGACGCCCGAATCATGTTTGAAGACATACGCACCCCCAGCTTCAAAGGATGTATCTTGTACCTTCTCGTTCCCATTTATAAAACAGAATCAGTGGTGTGAAGAGATCTGCCTCACCGAGGCTTTGTGAGGATTAATTAGTAAATGTTTATCATGTACCGGGAAGGTGGAACACCCGGATTTGAATGCCGAGCAGCTCCATAAATTGGGCTTCTATTTAATTCCTCGGAAGAGCATTATTACCCATTATTATTGAGTTTCCTATGCAATTTAATGGCTATATACTACTTCCAGAAAAGATTTAACTAACCTTCTTCCACTCACAATTAATTTATTTTCCTCCCGACACTCTGACAGTTCAATGAACATCTGTACGGGAGCTTGATAGCTCGGGCGGCCACGGCGCCCGCTGAATGCTGTCTGCCGAACGTCTCCTCGCCACGCTGAATGCAGACTGTCAAGGTTCAGGGAGCAGCGGCTCTCCAGACAGTCTGCTACCGTGTTTCCTTTATTTTTTAGGGAGAAGAAAAGGTCACAAAAGAATGCCCTTGGATTACATGACAGGTTGGCTGACCGCCTTCCTCCTCCACCCCCATCCCGCTGACCTTTCTTCTCGATGCAGGCAGGTCAGGCAGGTGACTCCAGGACACGTACCGATCCTGTGCAGCCAGAGGTGGGCCACGCATGGCTTCACCCCTCGTTAATTTGCCTCGGCTTTCCTGAAAATTACCGCTGGGAAACGTGGCCTTTAAACTGGCAGCGGCAGCTGAAAGTGGGAGTTTCCTGGAAGTAAAGTTGCAGGCAATTAAAGAAATTTCACCTGACAAAGGTAATTAACGACTATTAGTTCCAGCGATCGCTGCGGTGAGGTACGACTGACAAAGTGTCAAAGTGATTTTTGAAATGTAGTGATTTGAGCTGCTTTGTTTGCCAGGGGCTTGTCGCTGCTTTACCCTTGGATCCCTTATTTTACCAGCACTGGTACCGCAGCAAACTGGGACACCAGCAAAGTCACGGTGAACACACGGGCATCGCTAATGCTCCCTGTGGGAACAGCGGGGTAAAACACCCACGGCAAAATCTGCCTCCCGCTGCAGTACGCCCCAGCAGAACATCACGAAACCGCCAGCACGTTCACCGAATTTAAGGGGTGGCCAAAGAGCTCTTTAAATCACCATTATTTTCCCTGAAGCGCCGAGGAAGTTGCAGAAAACTGGAAGAGAGCTGAAGCCGTGCCAGTGTTTTAAAAGGGCAAACTGGGAGAGCAAAGTATTTATAAGGCTAATGCTGTCACTGAGTTACAGCTGGAAATTGATCCTTGGCAAAAACGTGGAACAGCTGATAAAGAGCTCAATGAATAAAAAATTACAGGAAATAAATATAATTAAAATAAATCACGTTGATGTCTTTCTCTGATTGCAGCGCACGGTTCATTGCTGATGGTGGTATGAAATATTCACCCCTCAGTAACGAATCTGACTTGACAACACTCAACACTTCATGAAAAAGTGGAACAGAAATCAATATGAGGTTCAAACTGTCCGATATTCGCTAATGACTCACGGGCTCGGGAAGGGGTACGGACAGAGAATGAAGTCGCTCGCACAGAGAAATGAGGATACAAACCGGCCGGGGCGTTTCAGCCCAGCGGGAGGGACGGGCACGCGCCAGGAGCGGCGGGGGGGCGCCCTTGTTGTGGGTGGGGGGACACACAGCCGCAGCAGGGCGTGTGAGGGGCTGAACATACGGGACAGCTCAGCATTTTGGGAACAGACAGACCTGTTTCTTACCTGTGCTCAGGCTGTGCAGCCGTGGATTTTAGTCTGGTCACTGGCCGGGAGGCTGCGATTTCAGCTCATTGCTTTGTCGCTGTTCCCCCCCACACACACACACCACTGCCAGGCAGCCGGCCTCAGCATTGCAGTTCTCTCAGCCGTGTAATTTCCCATGTCGGCCAAGTCAAATACCTTCCCTAATCATCCTAAAAAACAAGACAGATGGGCCCTTTCTGTGGATCCCCCAGCGCATTGCTGTTGTTCCTCTGCCTAACAGTTTCGGTGGTGGGAACAACAACAGCTTCTGCAACGCCCAACCCTGGCTGCCTGCTCGGTGGGTGAGCCCAGGCAGGGCTGGGTGCAGGTCCAGGGGCTGGTCCATGGAGCAGGCACTGCCCCACTGCTGCTCTCTGACACCAGCTAGGATGGGGAAGGAGAAAACGGGAGCTATACCCTCACCTCAAATTTCTGCTGGAGCTGTTCCTGACACACCACTCCAGAACCTTCCTTCCAGCCACCCTCTCCCTGCTTCTGGTGAGACTGCCCCTGCGGTCGGTCTGGTCATCTCTGCAGGAATACAAAAGGGAATGGAAAAATTTCTCTCCCCTCCTATTTGCAGGAAAAAAATTCCCCACCCGACTGTCTCTCTGGGCACAGGAATGTTTGGTGCATGGCTTAGGCATCCACCGTGCCCAGTTCAATCCCCTTCCCACCGCTAGCTGCAGAGGGAGGAAGTCTCTGTGTCATTTAAACCTGTCTGCTGCTGGCCAGATCCCCAAGTTTGTTCTAGTGTTGGCCTGAAACATCACATTTTTGATCAGTTCAGGTCTGGGACCTAAGGTCAATGCTTCTTCCTTGTGCCTTTCCATCACCGGATTGTGGTGATGCAGAGGTCCCACCAGCCTTGGCTGCTGGTACAGAGGACAACCTTTCAAAATGAGCATCTTCACTCGTCAGGAAAACCCTCTCCTCTCTGGGTTCGTAGTACCAGATCAACAGCTGAGACCCCACAAAATCCAAGGATCTGCTTCTTCTTGCCTGAGCTACTGTGGTTCAATGCTTGAATCACCTTGCTCCTCACCACCAGGTGTCTTCCAGGTCGGGCAATCCCAAAGCTTAAACCATGCCTGCTCTGGCCCATTCTGCTAAGCTTCATCATGTGTCCCACCTTTCTACCGCTCTCCTGTGATGCTGCGTTGGAGCTCTGGACATCAGGAAGCCATTCACACACTGGTCAGGGCGCTACCTCTGCAGCATCTCCCTGGCCTGGCACAGCTGGACCAAACAGGGCTGTTTCCAACCCAAAAGAGCCTGTGGCACGTAGACCACGGTGAAAATTGATGTGATCACCTTCCAGCCCCCTTCTAGATCTGCTACCAGGCTTATATCCTGCCCCACAGGTTTCCTGTGCTCCTGTCAGGCAGAGGTTACAGGGGGAAAGCAGCACTCACGGCCGTGTCGTTCAGCAGTTTAAGTGGAGACCTGCTTCCAAGGAGGGGGGAGGAATGATTTTGATGCGATGCCAGGCTCGGCTCTTTCGGCGGGCACTGAAGCATATGGAGCCTCTCGCACAATTGCCTGGGAGTTGCAGGTCTGTGATGTTTTTTCTCTCCTCAGCTGCCTGCCTGGTGCCAAAGTTTCCAGGTGCATTAAGGCAGGATGCCCCCGCCGCGCGTCTTGGACCTTCCACCCGCGCGTCACGGCGTCGGGGTGAATATTAAACAGACAGGAGGAGTACAACAGATGCGAGGTGCAAGTACGCTTGCTGGCACGAGGGGTTACTCAATATCTGGAATTTGAATGGAAAAGGAAACTGCGAGCCCACGGTATTAAGTAATTACGCTTTTCTGAGGCTTTTTTAAAGGAGGCAGGTAGGTGCTGAGGCAGGATGATGCGGCACGCAGCCACACTCCTCTGCTTCCCGCAGTTCTGCAGCGCAGACCTCAGCGTTACCGGGGATTTCAGAGCACATTACCCTGACTAAAGCCCGAGGGCTACTTTATAAGCTGTTAATAGTTGCCAACCAAAATGAGTGTCAGGGCTGTTTCTTATTAAAACGAGCATTGAAACCACCTGGAGAAGACTGTAAGAAGCACAAACCCTTTAAATTCCTTCCGAAACCCCAGAAGTGGCCAGCGTTTGTATGCAGAACGTGGCAAATAACTTTTAAATTAAGCCTATTTGACAGCAAACCTGCTGCTGCTTCTCAGATCAGCTTCTCCACCACTTCTATTCCCACGTGTCTCCAAGGCAGCACATGTCTACACTACAGTATCTTCCCTGGGTGATTCCTGAACCGTTGTAACATGACTGTCCCACGTGGAGGTGTTTTCCCAGCTCGAGGTGCAAGGCAGCACCTCCGGCCATGCAGCCTGTCCCCGGGTGGCCTGGCCTTTGGGGTACGCTGGAGACTTCATCTGGGTCTGGGGCAGCTGGGCTGGTTTTCACACTGCTGTTCCTCATCCCTCCAGCCGAGCAGCGGCTCCCACCCCGCATCGCTTGTCCTGGCACCCGTCTTGCTCTGAGGTGCCCAGAGGAGATCTCCAGTGGCATGGTGGAACCTGTGTCCCTATGTGATGCCGTGGTGGTGCTCCCGGAGTCTGGCTGCTCCTCCACTCAAGGGCAGCTAGTGAAGATAATGACTGTACAAACCAAACGAGCCGTGCCTCAGATCACATGGGGCAATAAAAAGCTGATGGGGTGCACTGTCCGCCTGTTTGCAACGGGATTCAGGCGTTTCAAAACCATAAAGGAGGCGTGATCCTCACAGCGGGGCGGGGGGGGGCTTTTTTCAGGAAAAAAGGGAACTGTCTCAGCCCCAACCTCTCCAGCAGGGTTAATGGGAGAGGCATTTGTTTCTTTCAGGACCCCCTTTCTTACAGCGGGGCTTGCATGCACCCTGTGCATCCCAGCAGGGCTCCTGCCCGTTGCCGGCACCCAGCACCAGCGCTGCCAAGAAGATGAAAAGCCTCGTGCTTTTACCCCAGCTCGTACCTGAGGACGCGCACCCGCACGCAGCCCGGAGCCTGCTGGAGGGGCGGCAGCAGGGTGAGGACCGCGTGGCTGCGTCCCCGCAGGAGCGGTGGCTTGGCTCTGCCCCGCAGGAGCGGTGGCTTGGCTCTGCCCCGCAGGAGCAGGCGGCCGCCGGGGCAGCAGGAGCTGCAGGCGACAGACAGCGCGCTCTGCCCGACTCCGCCGGCGCGGATTTTGGCAGCAGGCAGGCGGCGAGATGACTCTGCTGGCTTGCAGGGAAGGAGATGAGGTCAAAAGCACCATCTGGCCCGCTCACCTTTCTGCTCCTCTGCGGCGAGATGAGAGTCTGTTTGGCAAGGCGTGAGGTCAAGGGCTGAGCGTACTCTTATCTGCTCGAGGGGGGCAGCACAGGGCAGAAGGAGACTGGTTATTTTTCATTTCCTTCTGCCAGCTGCCATGCAGGGGAAAAAGAGGAACAATATCCCTCTTATTGTTCCCAGATGTGGTCCTTAGAGACGGCACGATGCTTAGACTTTTTTTTTTTATTTGAATGGTATTGAAGCACCTAAATAACCCAGATAACTCAAACCGTAGTGCAGACAGAAGTGCGCTCTCTGCCACCGGGTAAGCATCCTCCAGCTTTGCGAGGTGTCTCAATACTGTGCAAAGCGAGCGGCGCGTTCGGGTTGTCCAGCAGTTGGATGCTCGGCTTCGTACAGCCCTTTGTGAGTCGAAGGAGTCACCGTCCCTGGGGGTGTTTAAGGAAAGGTTGGATGTGGTACTGAAGGACATGGTTTAGTGGTTAATAGGTGGTGGGGGAACGGTTGGACTGGATGATCCTTGAGGTCTCTTCCAACCTTAATGATTCTATGATTTGCATGCAGTGGTAGTTAATCACAGTCATTGAGCTGGGTCTCTTTAGCTTGGAGAAGAGGAGGCTGAGGGGTGACCTCATCAATGTTTATAAATATGTTAAGGGTGAGTGTCAGGAAGATGGAGCCAGGCTCTTCTTGGCCTCACTAAGCGATAGGACAAGGGGCAACGGGTGCAAATTGGAGCATAGGAGNTTCTCGCTTACCCTCTGCAGCTGCTGCAGCCCTCTGAACCAGATCAAATCCACTGCCCTCCTTCCCCTTGCCCATCGAGCGCTCTGAGTTTTGAGCTGCTTCAGAGAGGGATCAGCGCTGCGCGTTTCCAGACTGCTTTATCCAGCGTTACGCCCTCTAACATTTCCATGCAAAGGCAGAGCCGCCCCGCCTGGCTCTTACCGGCCGGAGTCCCAAGCGCTGCGTGCCGCTCAGCGCCGTGGGCTTCGGGATGTCCTCGCAGCCTCAGCGAGGAGGCAGATCTGAATTGACTCAAGCCTCACCGCCCCAGATGCTACGTAACGTCCCTCAGCACAGAGTGGACAAGAATTACCCAGACGTGCTATCACCTGAAGAACGGCTGATTTACTGTGTGGGGCCAGGATGCGACTTCTTTACGCACAAACATCCTTAGAAGACTTAGAAGACGAGACGGGTGAGCACGGGAGCCTCCTTTGTCCTTTGCCTGCTGAGCAGAGCAACGTAGGAGACGTGTGAACGCACACGGACAGCAGCTTCCCAGATTCATCGCTCCGAGCGCCCCCGCCAAGCCAGCGGCACTGCGTACCTAAATATACACAGGGAAAGGTGTTCCTGGGCACAGCGACCAGCCCCCCACCCCTGGAAAATGTTGACGCAGTTGCATAATTTTCCTGCAAAACGTACACACACGTGAAGACATACACGCTGCTTTTTCAGGCATCAACCCTTTGAGCTGGTTTTTTGGTTATTTTCCTCTTGACTAGAAGGACTCTGCAAATGTACGAAGGACAAAATAATCTCTCTTAGCAAAAACTTAATTACTAAAGGCTCTCTCCGATCAAGGATAAAAGGGAAGGCAAATCAAAGGTAAATTGATTTTCACCAAGGAAAATTCTATTAGCATGTTGAATTTTTCTATTGTATCAATTATGTGTGATATAAGGAGATAAAACATTTCCAGAACTCTTTCTGGAGAGGATTAGCAAAACGTTTTGGAATTCACTCTGATGGCTCAGGACTGAGTGCTAGTTTATTAATCGTTATGCATGAAGAGCTGGTGTCATAGACAGAGGCTGTTACAGACAGAGCTGAGAGGTGGGACCAGGAGTTCACAGACTCACAGAATTACAGCGTGGTTGAGGCTGGCAGTGATCTCTGGAGGTCATCTGGTCCAATCTTCTGCTCAAGCAGGGCCACCTAGAGCCACTTGCCCAGGACCATGTCCAGATGGCTTTTGAGTACGTCCAAGGGTGGAGACTCCACAACTACTCTGGGCAACCTGTGACAGTGCTCAGTCACCCTCACAACAAAAAAAGTGTTTCCTGGTGTTCAAAGGAAACCTTCTGTGTTTCAGTTTGTGCCCATTGCCTCTGGTCCTGTCACTGGGCGCCACTGGAAAGAGCCTGGCTTTGTCTTCATTGCACCCTTCCCTCAGGTATTTATAGACAAGGCTGTCTGAGCCTTCTCTCCTCTAGACTGAACAGTCCCAGCTCTCTCAGTCTTTCCTCATACAAGACAGGCTCCAGTCCCTTCACCATCCTTGTGGCCCTTCATTGGACTCTTTCCAGTATGTCCATGTCTCTCTTGTACTGGGGAGCCCAAAACTGGACACAGCACTCCAGGTGTGGCCTCACCAGTGCTGAGGAGAAGGGAAGGATCACCTCCCTCAGCCTGCTGGCAATACTTTGTCTACTGCAGCCCAGGACAGCATTCACCCTCTTAGCTGCAAAGGCGCATTCCTGGCTCGTGTTCAACATGGTGTTCATGACGACCCCCAGGTCCTTGTCCACCAAGATGCTTTCCAGCTGGGTGTCCCTCAGCATAAATTGGTGCATGAGGTTGTTCCTCCCCAGTTGCCGGTCTTTGCATTTCTCCTTGTTGAACTTCATGAGGTTCCTGTTGGCCCATTTCTCCAGCCAGTCAAGGTCCTGCTGGGTGGCAGCCTGATTCATTGGTCTATCAGCCACTCCTCTCAGTTTGGTGTCATCTGCAAACTTGCTGAGTGCACATTCTGCCCCATCATCCAGATCATTAATGAAGATATTAAACAGGGCAGGACCCAGTATTGACCCCTAGGGTCACTAGTTGGTGGCCTCCAACTAGACTTCGCACCACTGATCACCACTCTCTGTGCCTACCCATTCAGCCAATTTCAATCCACCTCACTGTCCGGTCATCCAGCCCGTGCATCAACAGCTTCTCAGTGACGGTCTTATGGGAGACAATGGCAAAGGCCTTACTGATGTCCAGGGAGACAATACAGTTGATGAACATGGACATCAGCAAGTGGTATTTTCTAGAGAATCTTGATGCCTAACTTCCCATTGAAAAGAAAAACACATTTTTCCACTGAGTATGAAAAAAGCCTACAGACACTAGCTCACATTCACATATTAAACTTGAAGACTTTTCTAGGTAGATGAATCTTACTTGGAGTGCAAATTCATTTAAAACCAGGAGAAATACAGAAAATTAGTTTACGGCTTTTTCCTCTCTGATTACTGGATAAATCTAGGAGGCTGGAAGAGCTTTTTTCCCCTCTTCCCTCTTTTGATTCTCCTCTCACACATTAAAAAAGGAGATATGTGGAGGGTCAGGTTTGGTCCTGCGGGCTGTGAAAACCAATTTTTACTGCTGTATCATGCTTGCTGCTGCAGTGCTGTCCATTTGCCAAGCTTTTTTGCTTTCTCTGAGGCCCCTTGAACTCCAGCTAACCTAAAGAAACTTGTCATCTCCAAATTTTGCCATGTCTCCAAATCATTGCAGGTGGCAGTGTGTATTAGTACTACAATGCCACGGATGCAATAAAACAGCAGCCAGTACTGAAGCTTGTGGTACCTACAGCTACCCTTTGTCATTACAGACCTCCACATCATTTAACCCTTTTTGCTTGCATTCGTGGTTACATTATAGAGAAGTATTTTGACTCATGTGCTTTGAGTCTTGGGCTCTCCAGTTCCACCTTGAACAGGTCCAAATATTCATGATGCTCCTTTCTGAGCAACTGGCTAAAACCAAAACCATCTTGGACCATTGGTGTTTTGAATTCTATTCTGAGCTTAGAAACCAATATTAGCAAAAAAATTGCATTTGCAAATCTGTTTTCTGCATCCCCTGTTCTGTACCCTGTGTAATTCATTCTTACTTTTGGTGGCTCGTGACTTCAGAGGCAGAATTGACTGTTAGTCTAAACCTACCGAAATCACCTGAGTGAGGTTTGGTGTTTTTTTGGAAAGATCTTTAGCTTGAGACTAACAGGACAGAGAAACTTGCAGGAGATATCATTTCATCTGGACTGCAATGTGACAGCTAACTTTATCTTTACACATTCGTATCCTCTATTGCAATTAAATCTAGTGTATTGCTCCAGTGTCTGATTGCATGTGAGAAGCAGGGATGTATGAGTTACAGTATTCTGGGAGTTAATGAAAGCTGCTTTTTTAATAGAGAAAAAATGTTATTGTCTCCTTTTTGTTACTGCCTTCAGGGATCATCTGGAGAATTCTTGTAGCTGTATGTCTCACAAGTATTTAAAGTAGAGAGACATATAATAGTCTCTTTCTTTTTTTTTTTTCCTTCTTTTTCTTCCTTTACAAAAAAAATAGCGTGGGTTGCATGGAAGTTGTTTGGTGGTGCATTATGTGTATGTCAGACTCATCATGAGGAAGCTAATGAAGAGTGAGGAGTTTTGCCCACAATTTAAACCTCTTTTCCAATCATTCTTTTGACTGGCATTTCTAGGAAAAGCCATTGGTTTGGGGATTAAAGGAACGCCAGAAATGTGGAGGTGACAGTAACGTTCCGCTGTGGCTGACATTGCAAAGCATCTCTGCAATTTCTGCCGTGAGGCTGATCTGCCTGGGAAGATGACAAGCTGCCGTTTTGCCCTGGAGTTGCTCTGTGTTCAGACCCTTCTTGCTCTACATGCCTTGCAGAGCTCAAAAACGCTCAGCCACCTCCATGCACCGCCGAGGAGGCAGTCCCACATGCCATGTGGCGTCTTTGCCAACAGTTGCTTGGGTCTTGTGGCATTTCAGTGCTGGCTCATGGAAATGAAGGTTAATCCTGTTGGACATGAAGAGTTTTTGGCAGCTGTTTGCTGTTCTCGTTGCTTCTGCTTGAGGCAGTTAACATGGACTTTGCAACGAGACAGAGCTCAGGCGTATGAACAGGGGTTATTGCTTGACGATAACGCAGCACATCTCAGGGGTGACAAAGCACTCCATGAATCTGTTAGCAAGAGATCTGGGAAATGCAAGCACCTCTTCATCCGAGATGAGGCTTAGGTGATATAAACCATTGTTTTGAGAATAGCTCAAGCATTAATTACGCGGGTGTTTGGGGTTTTTTTTAATTGGTGGGATGGGAGGGAGCACAGTGTGACTTTTTTCTTTAGCTCAAGATCCTGCTAGTCAAATGCATCCTCGACGTGAGTTCATAAAATCCACGTGAATAGGAGATTTACTACAGCTACAACAGAAGACAAGGGGGAAATGTATGGTTTTTAACAGGTGACACACTGGCTCTTTGGCTACTGGCCATTCTTTGTAAATAAGAACATGAATGTCCAAAGGCAAAAATATTGATGCCATTTCAAGCGATGGCTCCTGTGGTCTGAACAGGAGATCGCTCTTTTGCCGTTGGGTATTACAGTCAATACAGAAAGCCTTACCACTGGCAACTGCAAGTGTTACACGTATTTTTGAGCCTGGAGACAATCAGCAGACTGAACTTCCAGCCCACAGTTTCATGTTAAAAGCACCTATCCTAAAGATGCCAGAGTTTATGCTCTTTTCCCCTTCAATAGTCAGTGGAGATGGATGTTGGATTTAACAGCTGGATTTTTGAGTATCTGCTCAAGTGAGATGTGGATGCACCCTTCTCATGGGTGGGGACAGTGCTTCAAAACACGGCCCCTATCAACTAGTATTACATAGGTTGTATGTGGGTCTTACTAGGTTTTTGAAAATCCATCAGGCAAATAGCAGGAAGTCACCACGGAGATAAATGTTGTCTATTGGTAACACTTCGTATTTCTTAATTCTTGTCAGGTTATTCCCTGGGATTCTGCACTGACAAAATGGTAGGAGGTGCCTGGCTGAAGCAATCACCTTATTGCCCATATTACCGTCTGAAAGCATGAAAATGGCCTTTGGGTTGGTCCTATTCTTGGGTTGCAGCCCTGCCTTTGCCTGGCCATAGGCCCCATATGGGTCTCCACCCTAACCCTGACCCACCTGGCCTTGACTTGTCCCTGTCTCCATTCCCATGGAGGTGCCCAACATCAGTGGGCTGATGCTGAAAGCACTTGCTTGGGAAATGCTGCTGAATGAGGGGACAGTTTAGAATGAGGTTTCTCAATTCCCACGAGGTTAATATAAAATATATAGTATATATTTTTATATATGTAGCTTCAAGTGCCAAGTTCCTGGCCACAGCTTGGACTTGTATCAGGAACAGTGTAGCCAGCAGGAGTAGGGCAGTGATCGTTCCCCTGTACGCAGCTCTGGTGAGGCTGCACCTCAAGTTCCATGTTCAGTTTTGGGACCCTCACTACAAGAAGGACATTGAGGTGCTGGAAATACAGAATTTGGAGGGACTTGAACAATTGTGCTCATATTTTCAAAGCATCCTAAAAAGGAAACACAGAGTTGAATTTCTTTAATTTCTCTGAAATCTCAAAAGATTCTACAGATTTCCAAGAAATGGGAGCAAAAAACCTCTCCTGACATTCTGTGAGTCGAACTGGAAAAGTGCTGGGACAAGAAAACAGCCCTGTGTGGCCAGGTAGACCAGAACAGCATAGAGCAAGTAAAGCAACTGTGGATATTGCTTGTGCAAGGACCTTCATCACATCACCTTCAGCCTGAACTGAAAAGCAAGTCACTGTAGCTTAGTAGGCTCACAAGGAGAGATCCTCTGAGGAGAAAATTCTGAGCTGTTAAGAGAGTTTGCAGCAGTTTTAGTAAGGATCCAAGTTCAGTGTTCAGTGCTGAATTTATCTGTGCTGCTGCTCTGGGTTGACACTGGGTTTCAGCGGGAAGCGAGCTGAAGTCTTGGTAGGGAGACGTATCACAGCACCTGCTCCCTTGTGCTTGTGTGAGCTGTTTCTGTCTCCTCAAACTACACTAAATGGAATCTGTTCATTCAGAGCTTCATCCCAGCAAGTAATGGTTAAGAGTAGTACTGTGGAGCAACACACTCCCTGCCTCCTTGAGTATCTGAGCTGTCCTCCCTCACCCATGTGTCACCCATGGTTGGTTGCAACCCAGATCTGGGTTTGAACGGCCAGTTCTCTGCAGTCCTGAGATTTGGCAGCCCTGTTTGCGTGTCAAGATATGAGGTCGGTAGAGGAACAAAATCACCTTCTCTCAGTACAAGTTCCCTGAGGATCACTGTGGGGCTTCGTGAGGCTATTGCCATCACTTCCCTGTAGCAAACCACAGATTGGAGCTTCTCCCACTGCCTGCTTTACATCCTCCTGCTTCCTCTCTCACATGGAGACTCTGAGGATAGGGACCCTCCTCAGAAGGGACTGAAGTGAAACTCAACAACACGAAGCCAAATTTTGCCAGGGCAATTAACTATGGGAAGAGCTAACTAAGAAATTTATCCTTACTTGGAAGCAAATAACTGTTTTTTTCTAGAAGATTCAGACCAGGAGAGGCAGAAGGGCTGAGGCTGGTGAAGGAAACATGGAGTTGAAATCTATAGAAATTGCAGTAAGAGGGGGTCTTGTGGGATGATCCCAATAGTCGCTCAGAGATCTGGGATTATTCCTCCAGCTTCTGCTTGAGTTCTGATTTTAGTTCCCTCAAATACTACTGGTTTCAATATTCACTGTTCCTCACATTTAAAAATTCCTGCCCTGGAGACTGAGTCTGGGAGATGCTCACATTAACATTCATGCAGCTTCGGATTCCTACCCTGCTAATCCAAAAAAACCCACAGTAAACCACTCGTTTGATCCAAATGGTCGATGATATGCCCTGAGAAAACTGCAGTGAGACATCCCAGGGTGAACAAGTGCCCAGAGGCTTGTTAATGGTAGGAGGAGAAACCTGTGTTTTACCGAAGTTTGGATTTGGGCTTTGCCTGGGGCTGTTACAGAGAGATGAGGTATTAAAGATCTGAAGACTGCCAGGACCTTACCTGCCCCCAAAACGTAGCTTCAAGAGCCAGAGAAAACCCTCAGTGGTCCACAAACTACTCATCGTCCTAGTATGAAAGTTACAGAGGTGATATTAATCTAAATCCAAATGCCAAAATTCAGATTGCTGCTAAAATTTAGCTATAGTTAAGAAAAATACAAAAAAAAAATCCAAGTAAAAAATTGGGGAATGCTTGTTGCTGAGCAGGAGCCAAGGAAACTTGTTTACAGCTCGCTCTCCATTTAGAACAATTAATCACTAAGCCATGGCTGCATTTCCCACAATTCACCCGAAAGGATGCCTGTCGGGTTGTGTTAAACTGAAGCGCCATGGTAGGGTTGGCTACTGCCTGGGATACGCATGAAAACGGGCATGTTGGCTCACTGCTGGTAGGTGATTTACCTGAAAAAGAAAGAAAAAAGAGAAACTACCCATTGACGTAACAGGAACCACCTTTTCCTTCCCGATACCTGGACTGAATCCACAAAGAAGGAGATGTATCTGAGATGCTCCTGAAGCCCCACAATCATGGACTCCTCTCTGTCCGTGAAGAAATAAAATTCACTCAGCAGTGTGCTAAAGGTAAAACTAATGAGACAAAGGGAACAATTTCTTCCGCTATTCTTTGGGAAAGCTACTGTCCTGATGGAATGGCAGAAGAAGTGACCTTAACAGTATATACAAATCTGGACAACACCAGAAAACGTGAGTTTGTGTGGGCAGGCCCATCCACGAGATGAGTTGTTGCCTTTGGAAACTCTGAGCTTTTCCCTGGCCGGGTGAGGGACACTGTCTCTGCAACTTCATCTCCAACTGTGAGTATCCTCCACTGCTGACCCTCACTTTCCTGGCTTGATCACGGACCTACCTGGTCACTGAGCACGTGCCTGGAGACCCAGATGGTGGTTGGTTCTTTTATCTGCGCAGGGAGTCTAGAAGGCTGGTTTACACTGTCAGAGGTTTTTACCCCAGTTAGAAAAGAGATAAAAAAGGAAAATACGTCTCATTTATCAGCAGACTAGATAGGTTACACATGCTGTAGAGAGGAACCAGGAGTTTAGAATTTTATGTGAGAGCAAGATAGTATCTTGATCTAAATACTTATTTTTGTTTAAATGAGAAATAAAGTCGAGATGGATGTGTGCTGTGTTCCCAAACCTCCCCTGAAGAAGCATGAACTTTACAGATTTGTAGGCCTGTCTGGAAATATTCAGCCACATTCACACATAAACCGGTCCAGGTACAGACTTTTAATTACCTTTAAAAATATTAAAGTGTCTAGAACATAATTTCTTGGCATTTTCAATTGCATTTTTCCCTATATCGCAGAGATGAAGTAATCACTACAGCTCTCGCCTTATGCCTAAGAAGCACCGAAGAAAACAGAGACATCGACTATTGAGAAGTCTCTTATTTATACATTATCTCTGCAAAAGAATTGCTTTCTTCAGTCAAGCAATGAGGTGCTGTTTTAATCTGTGTCTCCATGTCTCCTTTCCTGTTCCAGTGTAATGTCTTCAGCAAGAAGAGAGTTTTCCATTTCGGAGACCCATCAGCCTGCCTGCCTTTCTGAACCACTCACAGTTATTTTGCCTCCAAATGAACACATGTGCATTTTGTAATGCATTCTGATTCCAAAACACGTGTCAGAAAAATCACATACCAAAGAGACATTCTAGAGTACATTTCAGTTGACTTTTCCTTAAAAACATAGTTATTAGTGATAAAAGTTTCTTCTTTCTTGAATATCGTTGTCTAAAGTTAACAGCAATAAACAGTTTCAGGTGTAGATTGTTGTTAATCAGATTGAAATTGAAACACCAAGTCATTTAATTAAATACTCGAGCAAGTCACCTTAGACAGAAGGTCAGCCTGGACCACCCAAAGACATCTGGGCTGACACTTGTGGTTCAGCCCCAGCCGGCAGCTGAGCACCACGCAGCCGCTTGCTCGCGGGCAGGAGAATGGGCAGGGAAAGGCGGACCCCCCTGAGCGGGGATAACGACAGATGAGTTTACTGGGGCAGCAAAGGGAGTGGGAAACAGCAGCAACAATACCCGTGATACACAGTGCAGTTTCTCACCCATCAACCGCACAACTCAGACCACACACCCAGACCCATCCAGAAACCAGACTGTCCCCGAGCCGTGCTGCCTGGAGAAGTACTGCCCCTTCCCGACCAGCCCCCTCCATGCTGAGCATGACGTCACATGGCATGGAGTACCCCCTTGGGCCAGTTTGGGTCACCTGTCCTGGCTGTGTCCCATCCCAACTTCTAGTGAAAGTTAGTTCTGTTCTAGCCAAACCCAGGACGTTGCAGACCCAGGTACAGACCTGCTCCTCCACGCTCCGAATGAGGCACAATAGCATTTGGCAACAATATTGGAGGCAAGAAACATTTCAAAAGCCCCATTCTTCCTTTTTTTTTAACCTGACCTTTCTGGCCACCACTGAAACATTTTAGGTGAATGGCAAGGCTATCTCCAGGTCCCTGGGAGGAAACCAGCACCCTTGCAATTATGCAATTGTATTAATTAGGGATGGTTGTCTCCAGAGTAAAGGGTCTGTAGAGGTTGGAGAGGGACAAGGGGCAGAGTATCGATGCAGGAGAGGGGACATCAGTTCATAACTTACCCTCCTGTGAAGTGTATGACCTTTTGCTGTGGATACTGAGAAGTACAGTAGACTGGACATGAGGAAAAATTTCTTTACCAAGGGGGTGGTCAAACACTGGAGCAGGCTTCCTAGAGAGTTGGTCAATGCCCCATGCCTGCCAATGTTTAAGAGGCATTTGGATAAAGCCCTTAGCAACATGCTTCAACTTGATCAGCCCTGAAGGGGTCAGGCAGTTGGACTAGGTCCCTTCCAACTGAAGTAGTCTAGTCCAATCCATCCCATCCTGTTCCATTCCGTTCCATTCCATTCCATTTCATTCCATTCCATTCCATCCTATTCCACTCTATTCTACTCCACTCCACTCCATTCCACAGGGAGTTGAAGGATTTTATGCACTAAAGTTTTCTTCATCAAACTTGCCTACAGATTGGCCCTGCTGGGTCAGATGGCTCCTCTTTCGGACCATCAGATGGGCACTTGGCTTCTCAACCTGATCCAGGACAGAAACTGGTTTGTATCTGCTGCATCAGGCTGTGCCCAGGGCTGGGCAGAGCTTGGTTTAGCCCGAAGCTGCATGACCCACGTCCTTGGGACCGGCGCAGTGACACAACATAACACGTGCTTTGTTTTCACCAGCCTGCTTCCTTACAGGACTGCCTGGGAACAGGAGTCCCTCCTGCTTGTAAAGCGTACCCAGACCCGCACCCGGCTGCTCCCACCCCACCGCTTTCCCTTTTCATAGCAGTGATTCCCAACACCAGACACCAGCTATTCCAGGGCCATAACATTTGTTGGGATTTTACCAGATTCATGTAAAAATATTGGGGAAATAAAAATGGGTGAACAAATCAGTTTTAATACAATACAAACACGACCACCCAGTCCAAACTGGAGCAGAGTTCTTGCCAGTGCTGGGGTTTTCAGTCCAAATCCCAATGCCAGCAGAGGTAGGGAAGGCCCTTTGGAGAAATCTGTTGCCTTTCAAGTTGTTTGATGTTTCTTAGCTGCACTCTGCTTTTACAAAACGGACTTTCTCACATCAACAATCAAATTTGTCGTCTGAGGAGGGAGAGAAGCAATTCCCACTTCCCGTTCCCCTGAACACTCATCTTTTTTTAAACAGGTTTGTTATGTCTCCTTTCGCAATGAGCAACGTGCAGGGTAAGAACAGCACGAAGCAATTTATAGCACCTTGGCTGAGCTCTTTCCTCAGAGCAAGGCAGCGGTGTGTCCCCCCTGTCTCCCTCCCAGAAGGGAAACCGGCCTCTGCTTGCTCAGGATGCACCGGCAGGAAAGCAGAAGAGTGGCCAGTTTACCTGGAAGGGGCCTCGCAGACCGAGGTTGTGGCCCTGCGTGCTTCCTGCCCGGCTCTAATGGCTATGAAATCTGCACGCACCTGCAATTTCTGGGTTTTCATACTGGCTTGCTCATATATTTTCAGTCCACATGCAGTCATTTGTACACAAGCCCTAGGCCGGTGAAGCACATGGACACTCAGGTGGGACTACCAGTTTTCTTACGTGCTTTTTTATTGGTAGCTAAGTTCTACTCATGTTTACCAATAGCGTACACCAGAGGAAGGGTACACATTGCCTGCACTCTTCTAACCTACCCGGTGAATGACAAACAGTCATGTCACTGGAACAGGGTGCCCAGAAACGGTGCCCAGAGAAGCTGTGGAGGCCCCACCCCTGGCAGTGTTCAAGACCAGGCTGGATGGGGCTTTGGGCAACCTGGTCTAGTGTAGGGTGTCCCTGCCCATGGCAGGAGGTTGGAACGAGATGGGCTTTGATGTCCCTTCCAACCCAAACCATTCTGTGATTCTGTGATTGCAGGAGGAGACCGCCTGAGACCATCTCCCCCAGGCACCTGGAACAGCCCACGTACTTCTGTGGCAACCTCTTTAACAAGTTCAGTCGGTCCTCATAAAATATTTTGGAGAGGCTGGATAAATATCACAAAGTGAGATCACTCTACACATTTCACTCAGCTTGTCCTCGTATCCCACTTCTTGCTTCAGGGCTGTAATTTCTTGTCCAGAACTGCTCATAGTAGCAGCTATCTTTCAACAGAAAGGGATTGAAATACTCTAGTAAGGAGTGCGTGGGTTTTCACATGCTGTATCCACTTTGTTCACAGTTTGCAGGCGATTTAAAATCAGCTGTTGAAGATACTGAGGCAGGCTCTGCTTATTATGTGAAAAGCTTTTATTAAAAAAAAATGGGACTAAATTTGCTGGGGGGTGTTTCACAGTACCGAATATCCGTAATTTTAACCAAATACATTTTAAATAATACTTTCTAGACCTGTCATATGAAGTACTGCCTCAGATTAATCCTGCCAGTTTGGAAACCCAGTGCAGCATTTAACCCGTCTCTTCTAAATCGCTCTTTTAAGCACATATTCATTCCCCAAATCCTTTTTTAACAGGAGTGCCTTAAAAGCCACGGAAAGTACATAACTTCAGAACAAGATGTATAGTAATGCCCCTTACTGCTTCCACACAGCGTTGCCCAACTGATCAGTGAGCTCTTCACGGCAAGAACGCTGTTTCGAAAGCACTGGCGTGTTATTGACATTTATAAATGACATAACAGAGCCGTATGCATGCGTGCCTGGTGGTGTGCGGAGGGGTGTTTGTCTGGACCTTGGGACTGCAAATTCGACTGTTTTCAAACAAGTGAAGGATTCATTAACAAGGAGCAAAATTTAATTTTGGGAAACAAACCAAATTCCAATGCAAAGGTGGAGAACGCTTTCAACCGTGCGTGTTTGCATGTGCCCCGTTGCAAGAATCAAGCCCTCTCGAAGAGAGCGTGGACACATGGCCTGTCAAGAACCAGGGACACAATGTATTAATTGAGAAGGATTAAAAATGCTCATTGCAGTTGAAACCAATCAATGGAACAAGCCTCTCTCACTTGTTAAACGAAGCAGGCAGTGGTCCCTTAGAAAATAGCCACCCTTCAAGCTCCAATCTCCACTTTTGGGAACACTTTTGGGTTTTACCCATCGTACCTGTGACTGTCCTGGTGTCCTTGTTATCTATCAGAGTTTCTGTTTGCATTGCCTCACAGTTTATTCCGTCAGGTACATCTGCTCTGCTTTTGCATGTTGAGACACATTCGATCCCCTCCAATGCGTTCAAATCCCACACATCAAAGCATCCAACAGGCAAATCCAGTTACTTCCAACTAGCATTTATATAACTAGATTTTGTGGTGGGCTCAATATGCAGAAAAGGTAGGAGATATTTTCCATGAATAAATTGAGAGGGATTTAGGTGCTTTATATTTATTTGAAATTCAGCAGGCATGCAGTGTAATGCTTTCTCCATGAGCTTCCCAAATGTGCCAGGAACAACGCACAGGCTGAAAGCCATCATTTCAAGGTGCCCCAGGCTTTGTTCTGCTCCGAAGGCAGGTTTCCCCCCATCCTCTGGATTCACTCCTATTTGCAGTGTTCAAAATCTAATGCAGAAAACCCAAAACTGAACCTGCGACAGTCTCCAGGGAGCCATATGTCTGTGCTAATGGATAGGAATCTTAAAAGTGACTTAATTTTGTTTGCTGCCATCTGTTTCTCCCCAGTACCATTTTTTGGCTGAACCAGTGCAGTACAACTTGTATCGAACAAAGTTGGATCTCATTAGAGTAGGAGAGCAAGCACCTCCTGATTCCAGATCTAAATGCCTCTTGGACCATCTACTGAGCATCCTTAACAATAGTGGACAGCACTTCAGCTGCTTATTGGTAATGTTGGGAGCTGGTTTGCTGTTCCAAAAAGGAAGATTTGCAGACGGGCTGCCAACACATGCCCATGCTCAGCAGTTGTTGATCACGGAAAGATGCTGTCCAACTGGTTAGGGTTTCCAGGAAAACTGACACTTCTTGATACAGATCTGGTTTTATCTCCTTTGGAAAAGTCTCTGTGCTTTAAACCCTTTTTGCCACGTCCAGTTTTGTGACCCTTTCCATGTCATGCTCTGCCTTGGCCAGTTCACAATTCTCCTTAAAAAGCTGTCTACCTTTGCTATCTTACCCATCACCTCGTCTTATTTTAGTGATATATAAATTAGGGGTCCTGCAAGGTGTTCTGGTTGCAAGGCAGAAGGAGATGCCCAGCCATCTATCCTTGATGTCACCATGCGCAGAGACATCCAGAGCACTGCTTTGCTGAGCATGGGAGTGAACCAGCAACCACAAAGAATTTCATTGCGTCCTATTCAGCCAGCACTTCGTCCCAAACCTCAGTCTCAAAGGCACACGGGATCGCAGGGGACATTAAAGCTTTCTTCACTACCTGCATTGCTTCTGATCACCCACTCATGCTTCTTCCAATACCACGCTCTGCAAATCTCCTCCCAAACTGCCGGCACTCCTGAGTAATTTCACATTTGCTTTTATGAGTACAAGCTTCTGCCTAATCGTCTGTAACACTGCCTCGCATTAAAGGTGCTGATTAAACACCTCGCTTCCAAGGAGGTTTATTCCACCTTAGGAAAAAACCAGCCCCAAGCACGTGCCGTACCACTGCCACAGTCAGTGCACAGCACAGCGCCGGCAACCTTCATTTTCCTCCCCAGAGAAGCCAGTCTTCAGTCATGCCTGTAACAACCTTCCTGGCTTTATTCCTTTATTGAACAGCCTTCTTCCACTGAACCCATTCAGCTGCGCTGGCACCGGGGGGGAAATAACAAAGATGTGGGCAGGGGGGGCAAAGTTAAGGTAAAGTTACATCATTTTGTGGTGTAACATAGCAGTTGCAGCAACCCTAACTTCTCATGGTGATGCTTCTGATGTTAAGAATCCAGCAGGGGAATACCTGACAAAAAAAAATTAAATACTTGAACAAGTTCTGATTACTTTCCTCCTGAGAAAAATCACAAACATATCAGTGAAGTCCCCAACCCCCTCCGCAGTGATTCTTCCCAGCATACCTCCACAGCAAAGGAGGAAGATCTGTTTACCGTCTCTACACAGCTCACAAGGTGCCTCAGCTTGCTTTCACTTCCACCTGCAGCTCAGTTCACAATACCTGGATCACTTATGCAGTGATTTTTCTTTTCTGCCCTGGCCGAGGCTGAAAGCACGATTGCAATACAAAATACTGAGTGGGCGTCTCAGGGCTATCGTATCATGCCACCGTTCTCCCACAGATACTCACTTGGATGCCACTTCACTGGCAGAAATTCTCAAAATAGAGGGTCAAAGGATAAAAAGCTTTATTTCCTGCTCTTCACAAAACAACCTTCCACTTAAAGTTATGAAAAAGTTAACTAGGTAGAAATGGTAAGTCTTCTTTGTTCATCTGGCTGGTCTTCCTGTTAGCATCAACTCTTGATGAAGTAGTTGACGAGTTGACCTCCCACACTGCTGTGATGAAGAAGAGCCTTTCCCTCATTCCTTCCCCTTTCCCTTTTCCTTTCCCTTCTCTTCCCTTTCCCAGCAGTGCAGCCTCTGCTAACACTGGCTGTGCCCAGGATGTGATTTGTATGCACAGGCTGCTTTTAAAGGGTTTTCTTTCTCTTCCTTTTAGGTTGGAGAAGCAGCTCCATCCACGTGTTGCATTGGTGAGGAAAGTGGGTCTGGGCAGTCAACAGAGAAAGTAATTTCTGGAGGAAGGAGTTGGATTTGACTGATATTTTACGCTATGCAACCCTAAATGAACCCTGAACTCATAAATACTTCTTTTGAAGGCCTTTGCGTATTAGAGGCGGCTGCTCATTGGAGATGCCACTGCAGCAGGCACCTGGATGAGTCCCCTCCTGCTCACTCACAGGCGAGGTGGCTTTTGCACTTGAAGGGGAAGGCCAGATAATTGTAGGCTTTCTGTTTCACGTGGCCACACCAAGAGTCCTTGCCTCTGTGTGCAGAACTATTACCACCGCATCCCGTAATACCAGAGCTGGTCACAGTGTCCTGGTTCCAAACGGTGGCAGGGTTGGAAGGGTGACAATGATTTGTGAATGAATCTGCGGAGTGAATTTGTAGGGAAAGCCTCCACCAAACTACATTTTTTAAAGGAATTAGTCAAAATGCTTTGTTTTGCAGTGTTCAAAATGTCACACTTCTGTTTTGCAGTTCTAAATGACATTTCTAAATTTTACTTCAACTTCGTGACAGAAATCTCAATGAATTCATGAACTCATTTATTTCTCTTCTCTCTCTAGATATTTCTCAGTGGTTTTGTTCAACTTTAAATAATTTTTCCTTCAGACTCTTGGTGCACCTAATGAACTAACACACCTAACGCGTATGAAGCTGTTCACTACCTGGTCTCTGGGCTTTTGTTATGGCAGACCTCAGTGTGACATCATGGTATATCAAGGGCATCAGCAGCCTAGTTCCACTGCGGGTACGAGCATCACCATTCGTAACTACTTCAAGTAACCCAAAATCATAGCACCAACTTAAAATGAGTTTTAAAATAAAAAACAGTACATAAATGTTTTGAATCAAGGACCATCTTTATATTCAGCACATGGTTACGATGGGCCACTGAGCGCAGTGTAGTGCTACGCACAGGCACTGCAGTTTATGGAACTGCAATGTGTATATACCAATTCTTATCAATTTTGGCTGTAGGTGGTTTCTCCTTCTTGAATTTTAGCCTGTATTTTGGTCTTTGAAGCTTTCCTTCATGTCTGTTAAGGTGAGGTTTTCCCAGGAGGAAGAAAGAAGTTTTTCATACACTCCCATTAATCCAAGCTCTGGTGCCTTAGAGACATGGAATGTTATGGGACTTGTAGACAAACTGGCAGATCTGGACGCTGGTGTGATCTACTCGTACAAATAACTAACACGGCATCGAGATGTGCTGACTGAGAGCCAAGCAGAAAGTACACAGTGTGTTCAGTTGTGCAGGAAACTCGTTCAGCTGAAATATATGCAGCCATTAGTACAAATTTCATCAAGATGGGTTATTTTTTAGCCACTAAAATCCATTCTGATACGTTTTAGCAAACTGAAAAACATAGTGCGGTAATGAGCTGTCTGCGTGGAGATAGCGCCTTGCAGAGGCAAGGGAAGTGCCTTCAGCATCCAGACAGCCTCTGGAAGAGCAAATACAAGCACTCACTGAAACTCATCAGGAACTGTAGTTCTTGCATTCACAGGCAGAGATCCAACTCTCAATGACATCAACAACTGGGAAATTCAGAAGAATAACCCAGGTCAGCTTCCCACTCTATAAACCGTGGAAGCCAAGCCATGTTTATCACCGCAGTGTCTCAGGGATGCTCTTAATCAGTACCCTAACTACATGCATTGCATAGACTTGGTGATATGAACCACAGCCCTGCAAAGGCCTGATGCAGCACAGCCAATGCCATGGACAGCCAGCCACTCAAACTACTCTCAGAGCTGAAAAAGTTCACTGGGTTACAGCTCAAAAGCAACACAAGTTCAAACAAACAAACAAAAAAACCAAACCAAACACCAAACAACAAAACATAGAATAAGACTCACCAGGTCCAAAAGCTCCCAGGACTGTGAGGAAGTGGGAATTAAGTGCCAAAAATATGGGGTGAAAAAGCAGTGTTTCAGTTTCCTGCTGTAGAAACGAGCAAATGAGTGATGACTTCTTTCACTGTTCTGGGCATAGAAAATTAGTTTTCATTTCACTAGGACACCAATACTAACTGCTGTTCACCTTGAGCCAAAAAGGAGAAGAAAGGGCAGGTGGAAGGAAGATACTCAGTGACTCGATGAAAATGTCTAAGAAGGAGAGAGTAATGCCTCTGTAAGGGCAAGTCCCTGGGAGGAGCAACCTTGCAGTCAGTGGGGAGCTGGTGGAGAAACCTTGGGTGGAAGGAAGGCATAGCACAGCCTTGCTCTGGCCAAGCAGACTGTGATGAAGGAATAGAAATGCCCAGGCAGCTGGTGGCCATCACAGATTTGTGTTATCGCTGGAGAGGTCAGTCTGTAAAAATGGTAGCGTCTCCTCTCGGCCAGCAACATGGACAGTAAGTGGAAGGTTCACCCACCCCACATCCCCTGACCGTGAGACTCACTCAGCTGAGAGTCTTGCATTTACCACTAAACTTTGCTGCTGCTCCTTCCTCCACCTCACAAGGAAAACGTCTCCATGTGGTAGCTCATAGGGAGCTAAGGCTTGTCCAGCCCAGCTCCTGAAGATTCCTGTGCAAGCACCGAGAGGAATGGTGGGTCACAATGACTGAGGCTTCCTGCAGAAAGAACAGCAAAAGTTTCAAATCTTGCAAAACGAAATGCCTCTTACTATTTAAATCTTTATTCACATTTGGAGGGGAAGGGGGGCAAAGCAGTCCTACATCTGGATTGAAGCACTCCTGCTGTGCGTTGACAGACCCTGACTTCACTGCCTGCAAAATTGGAAGCAAAACTGCGAGCAGCAGTCAAACCTCAGACGGAGACCTCTGCAGGCCTGGGCAGGCTGAGCAGTGAGACAAGGCGGAAAAAATATTGAAGGTGAAAAAGCTGCACAAGTCTGGAAGACGTTAGTACTTAATTCTCACGTTTTTCAACACCTGCTGTCCTACCAACACATAGCGTGCAAGTGGAAATAGCATGAGAGCTACACCTCACAAAAAAGCATCCCATGGTACTCACTGAACCATGGCTCCATTCCATGCGGGTGCGTGCTACATGCATGGGGGAAAAAATAACCTAAGATAATCATAAAAAAATATAGTCTCCAACGTAAGTACCCAAGGTGAAGCTTTGTCAAAGACTCATTTACATGTGCACCTCTCAGTTTCGCCCAAACTCTGAGCTTCCTGCCCCCTGCCCTTGGTTGTGCACTTGGCTGCGCACAACAGAAGGGAGATGTGTAAATGTTGTGCAGAAAGCAATACAGCTGAAACCAGAGAAGGACTTTGCTCAGCAGCACCAAGGCTTACAGACCGTGACCATCAGTGTCCTGAGGGCATCATCTGCTCTGACCCAAACAGCTGGTAAGACTGCCACAGGAACAGAAGATGCTCCAAAAAAAGCCTTCCAAGCTAAGAAGTCTCACTTTCTTAATTCAGAAAAACAAGTAAGAGACTCTGGAGTTGTTATGAGTGAACTCCAGACCGTAACATGTGATTTAATATTAAAAGCTTGGTGCTGTCAACCATACCATGGCAACTGAGTGCAAAGGCAAAGCTCTCGGACACCTAACTGACTGGCCAAGGTTGGCCAGCTGTGTTACACTGGTGGTGTGTTTGAAGAGCAGATCATGCGTCCATCACGGACCATGACTTTTCAGACAGCCATAGCACATGTCCACTGACCAGAAAGAGTTTTCTTCTGGAAGTGCAGCCCCTTCAGCTCCAGGTCAGCTCTGCACAGATCTACATGTGAAAGCCACCTTGTTTTTCCTGGAGTTCACCTACACCTTGTCCCAAATACACAGCATCACTCCTTCCTGCTCCGGTGTCTTCAGTTCAGAAACGCAGCTATGGACAGTGAAACTTGTCTTGAAAAGAGCTCTTCTTCTGAGAGCTGCTTCTCAGTCTAGCACCCTTCTTGTTCCTCCTACTGGCTCCATCTGGGAGGAGCCGCAGGTGTACAGGGTGAAAGTACTGCTGCTGCTTCTAAAATGGCAAACAAAATTGCATGCCATTCAACGTCAGCAGACCCGTGTCATGTGTATCCACCTACTAGTTCTGCACGAGGAAAAGGCTGTGAAAAGGCTTTATAGCTCTAAACTGGAAGAAATGAGGAATCTCATCACAAGGTAAATCCTTCGGTCCCCTTCTGCATTCAGCAGATAGTACTAGATCTCTTCCCATGACACTGATCCTCAAGAAAGGAGAAGAAAAGGGAAAGAAAAAGGCCTCAGTCATCTGCACATCGTTCAGTTAAATCCAGCCCACACGCTGCTCCAAAGGTGGAAGGGTACAAGGTCTGTGCTCGGAAATCCAGCCCCTGTTGCTAAATTTGTACTGGCATCTAATGGGTTTCACAATAAATATGCCTGATGGTACCCAACTGACTCTGGATGCAGGGTTGGGATTTGCATCACAATTTTTATCAGCTGTTCCAAAGAGCGGTTCATTCATTAACTGATGCTTTTGCCTGATAATTATTGCATAGCAGTACCTGTGAAACAGGGATCCTGTTTGGTGGATGACTTAATGCAGAAACCTCAGCGCGGAAAGAAAACAGGAGAGGTGTCATGTTTATTAATGTTCAGTGGCTGCTACAGTAAGTGCTTCTGCAGACAATACCCACCCTTGCTCTGCAAGAATGTATAACTAATGCACTTCTGGAAATGATCTCATGAAGCAGAAACCATGAAGGCAAGAACAGATGGGAACCAAACTTTCACTCACTGCTGCCTCTTGAAATTAGAAATAATTTCTAAATAAGAAGTCAAACGAACAAAGAAATTGCGGAAGCAGAAATGCTCGGGATATGGTACTTCCAGTCTTTCCTGTGGAACATTCAAACCTTCTCAGAAATGCGTTTACTTTCAGTGATTATCTGCTTCTAAAAAAAAAAAGCGTGTAATTGTGAGAAAATAATTACAGCAGAGTTAATGTGATGTGCTCAGTGAATGCTTCTGTGTATCACTAAATATCCTCAAGGAAATTCTGGATACGTATCGGTTGCAGACTGCAGGGGCTTTTAGCTACAGCACGGTAGCACAGACAGCGCCAGCGGTGAAAGGAAGAAGAGTTTCCTACTGGGAAGCAAGGAATGTGTCTGTCCCACATCTTGTTAGGCTCAATCTAAGAACAAAAAGATGAAAGGAAATTCATCCCACACAGGCCAGGAGGTAAAGGCGAGTGGCAGAACAGACAAGCAAATGGAGGTGGGGGGATGGTTGGACTAGATGATCCTTGAGGTCACTTCCAACCTTAATGATTCTATTCTATTCTATTCTATTCTATTCTATTCTATTCTATTCTATTCTAAACAGGAGCGATTCTGGAGTAATAATGAATAAGAAAGAAGCACAGTGAGAGGACCCAGGGAAACAGTTGTGAGTCTGATGAATTTGTAGAAAGCAGACAGGCGTGGTTTATCGTCTATTTTTTACCACCTGGGAAACAACTTTGGTGGTCAGATTAGTTCTTCTCCCACTTTGAGACTATTTTTGCTTGTAGAACAAGAAGCAAAGCCAAAAACATGAGGTTCATGGCTTTGAGTTTCACCCGACAGACATGCACTGAGTGTGCTCCCCCACCAATGGCTCACACAGATGGTGCCCCGCCACAAATTTCACAGCCAGAGATTGCCTTTACACGAGTCCCTCCCCCATATGCTTCTCGAGAGGCGTGAAAGCGCTCTGGCAGAGACATGAAGCCCATGGACATGCGTAAGGCTGGAACAGGGTGAAGGGATTGTCCTGCTGATGAGAATCGGACTTTAAATTGCAATTTCTAACAGCTTAAGCGAAGAGCCGCTGAAGAGTGTCGGTTCTGCCCCCTGTAAAACGAATCCTTGGGCAGCTCTGCGCTGCCTGAGCCGGGGGGGAGATGGATTTCAGCATGGACCATGCAGTCACTCTGGCTTCTGCACCAACAGTGGTGAGCTGCTGCTACAGCCGTGAGCAGCTCAGGGAAAGCTGGGAGTGGAAATGCTGGAGACGGTCACACTGGTGGAAAATCACCACCTGAGCGAGCAGGAGCCTGCTCCTCACGCAAACCCAGAGATGAAAAGGCCATTTCAGTACATCTCATATGCACTACAGAGGACTAAAGCTGCCTGGACTTTCAGAGGAGATCAGGGTTCATCTTCTGGCTTGTCACTGAATGATTTTAGACTAATACAGGGAAAATAATGGTAAAGGAATCAAAGAGGATGTGGGTTAAGTAATCAGGTAACACATCTAACGGAGATAAAAATGATGGTGACTAAAAGGGTTCATTGTGGGGTTTTTTTCATTTGTTCTTTATTAAAAATACGAAGACGAAAGACACACCATACCTGTGAGAAATAAGTGTGGCTGATGTGCAAGAGCCACATGAATTACCCAACATCTTCTCTGAAAAGAAGAGACTTCTGTGCAGAGCAACAGCCGTGCTTCACCTTCGCAAGCCCTCTGAGCACTTACCTGCACCTTGCAAATGTCTCAGTTGGAGGCACCAAAATCAGACCCTGATAGAAGATTTCTGCCTGCTGCTAACCCTTTTAAACAGATTAAGAAAGACCAAGGTGCTTGGCCTTGGTCTGTACCTGTAGCTCTTTGGAAAGACTAGGCAGAAGCCAGCATAATCCTTTTCTACATATCTTCTCGATTTATTTGCAGGATCTTTTGAAGTCCCTGGCAGCAGGTCCCTGGAGCAACTCTATTCTGCTACATCAGAAAATTTTGATCTTTCACAGACTGTGACCAAAACACCACTTCACTGAAAAGAAAAGAGATCCTGATGGTTAAGAGACTCAGCTCTATCCCACTTTGGATCCACACATTTGTTGTCCAAATATTTGTCTAATGGCATCACACTGGCACAAACCTCCCCCAACATCCAAATTTTTCAGTTTGCATCACATATATATGTTAAAGAGACCGCAGGGCCATAAGAAGTTACGGGATGAACTGTTTGCTCTTGCTTTTCTTTCACGTCAGAAGCAGAAATTACAAAGACACTTCCGATGAGAAAAATAAACTGAACAAAAAAGACTGTGATGGATTGACCCTGGCTGGAGGCCAGGTGTCCCCCAAAAGCCACTCTGTCACTCCCCTCTCAGATGGACAGGGAAAGAAAACATAATTAAATGCTTGTGGGTCATTGGAGTGAGTCCAGAGGAGTCCGCAAAGCTGATCAGAGGGCTGGAGCACCTCTCCTGTCAGGACAGGCTGAGGGAGTTGGGCTTGTTCAGCCTGGAGAAGAGAAGACTCTGGGGAGACCTAATCATGGCCTTCCAGTACCTAAAGGGGACCTACAGGAAAGCTGGAGAGGGGCTGTTTACAAGGGCAGGGAGTGACAGGACAAGGGGCAATGGGTTTAAACTAAAAGAGGGGAGATTTAGATTAGATATTAGGAAGCAATCCTTCCCTGTGAGGGTGGTGAGGCCCTGGAACAGGGTGTTCAGAGAAGCTGTGGAGGCCCCATCCCTGGCAGTGTCCAAGACCAGGTTGGATGGGGCTTTGGGCAACCTGGGCTGGTGGGGGGTGTCCCTGCCCATGGCAGGGGTTTGGAACTGGATGATCTTTGAGGTCCCTTCCAACCCAAACCGTTCTGTGATTCTGTGAGGACAGGAAGAATCACTCACTGATTACCATCATGGACAAAACAGACTTGGCTTGGGGAAATTNTGCCCCTGCTCCAGTGTGGGGTCCCTCCCACGGGAGACAGTCCTCAACCAACTTCTCCAACGTGAGTCCTTCCCACAGGCTGCAGTTCTTCACCAACTGCTCCAGTGTGAGTCCCTCCCATGGGGTGCAGACCTTCAGGAGCTAAGTGCTTCAGCGTGAGTCCCTCATGGGGTCACAAGTCCTGCCAGCAAACCTGTTCTGACATGGGCTCCTTTCTCCACCGGACCATGGGTCCTTTCAGGAGCCTGCTCCAGCATGGGCTTCCCACGGGGTCACAGCCTCCTTTGGGCATTCATCTGCTCCAGTATGATGCCCTTCATGGGCTGCAGGTGGAATCTGCACTCCTCACCATCCTCCATGGGCTGCAGGGGAACAGCCTGCCTTACCGTGGTCTTCTCCAAGGCCTGCAGGGGAATCTCTGTTCCATGCCTGGAGCATCTCCTGCCCCTCCTTCTGCGCTGACCTGGGTGTCTGCAGAGCTGTTCCTTTCCCATATTCTCACTCCTCTCCCAGCTCATGTTGTTGCTGCAGTTTTTACTCTTTCTTAGCTATGTTATCCCACCATCACTTGGCCTTGGCCAGTAGCCAGCTGGGATGAGAAGTGACAGACATGGGAGAGGATGGCTGATAGCTGAAGGAAAATGAGAGTCTCCAGCTCAATGCAAATGAGAAGGCAGCAGAGGGACATGCTGATGGGCAAAGGTGACCAGACCCATGGGCCAGACTGGGGGATGGCAGAGCGCAGCAGCATTTGCCATAGCCAGAGACAAGAAAGCAGACATAAGGAGGATGCTCTGAGTGTATCAGCAGCGCCGAGCAACTCAATTATCCTGTTACCGGCAGCAGCTAAATCCCAATTGACTCCAGGAGAAAATGAATCAGGTCTCAAAGTTACAGGTCGTCTCTGCATGACTCTAAACAGCACACGCACCAAATGCAATGTGTATTTTCCCCAGTCTTCTCTGCTGTGCTTGTTTTTGTTGCCTCCCTTTTCTTCCACCTATTTTCCAGACAGGTCAAACTGTTCACGTAAAAGCTAATTTCTTCTAGGAATGTTGTAGGCAATAAAGGGAGGCAGTGGCTTAGTTCGTGTTGCTGTGAGCACATAATGTTCCAAAGAATTGTTCTTTTCTGTGTTTACTGTGGAGCATCACATCTTGTTTTGGCAGTTGTTTGGCCTGCTAAGCAACAACAACAACAAAAAAAGTAAGTTCAAGATAACCTGCAAGATCTTAAATTCTGGTTTGCAGAAATACCGTGAAATGCTGCATTTGAGAATCTAAAAGGATAATCTATTTTTTGGCTATGAGAAGCAGATCATGAATACTTGAGTGGGCTTAGCAGCAGGGGAAAAATAGCTCTGATATGGAATAGTACCTACAATACGAGGAGACTCAAAATACTACCTGTTACTTTAATACACGGATTTGTTTGCCTTCTGCCTTGCATTGATTTTGTACCGTGTGAATTCACTGACTTTAGCATAGTAACCATTGATTTGTACTGCTGAAAGAGAGCAGAGAATCTAGCCCCATCTGTTATAAACAAACAAGGCTCTTTTGGGATTTATAGCAAAGACTTTGCTTCAGCGCAATTATATATGAAACTACAAGTTCCAATTGAAATACAATTTTTTTTTCCAGGCATAGATGGAAAAATTTCCATACAAGGGGCAGCAGAGGCTGTTCCGCCACCAAACAGTGGTGCTTCTAGTATTGAGGGAACGGGAAGACCTCTTCCAAGCTGCAAAGGAGCTGTTTGCAGCATGGCTGCATCTTACGTTCCTTGCAGTTTTTGCAGTGATCAGAAGATGAGCTACAAAAATTGCTCTTGAACTCTGTTTTTTCCCTCAAACCCACAAACTCAGCTCGCAGCACTCACTTGCTGCAGTAGTCCTGTCCTTGCACCACAACTGAGTCTGCCTGGCCCCATTTCTGCCTCCTGAGCGTCCCCCATGGCTCCAAAGCCCAACCTGGCAAGCACCACAGTACCTTCCGCAGGTGAAGGGAAGGCAGATATGCACCCAAAGCCAGGAGCCAACTGCACCCTGCTCTGTCCAACCAACACCAGAACTAATGTCTGACTTCAGATACTTCACTGACCCCAGCTAAACTGCTTTACCCTGGTTTTCTGCCGATAAATCCGCAACAGTTTGGTGACAATCATAGAATAGAATAGAATAGAATAGAATAGAATAGAATAGAATAGAATAGAATAGAATAGAATAGAATAGAATGGAAACATTAACGTTGG
>VWZZ01001888.1:40255-68804 GCA_013399095.1 Psophia crepitans
CACCCCCAGGTCCTTTTCCTCTACACAGCTTTCCAGCCCCGCCCCCCCCAGCCTGTAGCGCTGCCTGGGGTTGTTGTGGCCAAAGTGCAGGACCCGGCACTTTGCCACATTAAACCTCATCCCGTTGGCCTCTGCCCAGCGATCCAACCTGTCCAGGTCCCTCTGCAGAGCCATCCTACCCTCCGGCAGATCGACACTTCCCCCCAGCTTGGTGTCGTCTGCAAACTTACTGAGGGTGCACTCAATTCCCTCATCCAAATCATCAACAAAGATGTTGAAGAGGATGGGCCCCAGCACCGACCCCTGGGGAACACCACTCACAACCGGTCGCCAGCTGGATTTCACTCCATTCACCACCACTCTCTGGGCCCGGCTATCCAGCCAGTTTTGAACCCAGCGAAGAGTGTAAAGGCAGGTGCTTCAGTCACCATGTCTGAGCGCTTCTTCCTCCTGGCTGCTTTTCTTTTTGGTTGTGCAATTTGGAGCTGGTGAAATATTCCCTAGATAATAAGACCCAGGACCGTGACCATCAAAAATAAGCCAATAAACACCCTTTGGTCTGCAGGGGAGTATGAGTCATTTGGAGGCTTGAGGCTGTAAGTGACCCAGCCAGTCTGTCCTCAGCTGACATTGCTTAATGAGCTTCTCGATGAACACGGAGCCCATGGCAGCGCTCAGGAGAGACTGTTCTCTTTCCATGATCCTTGATTCACTTAAAAACGAGCAAGGCTTGTAGAGTCTGAGCCCGTTATGAGCATCTGTGAGGATCTCCAGCCGGAGCTGGTTTTTAAATAGCTGCAATACCCAAACTAATCCCCAGGTAAAGAGCAAGATTACAGCATGGCTCTTGGCTTTGTGGAGAGGAGACTGAGCAAGCAACAGCTGCCTGGGTACTGCAGGCATCTCTCATTTAGGGACCGCTCGTGTGTTAAGATGAGGTTGCTCTCCTGGAACTAAGCAGTGTGCAGGAGCAGACCTGAGCTACTGGAACTGCACTGAAATTTCCAGGTCTAACACCAAAAATAAAACCCAGATACATTTTCATAGCAATCCCTGCTGGCGGCTGTGTCAGCCCGTGACTGCACCTCTCCACAGCCCCACCGGCAGCGCTCTGCCAGGGAAACGTGGCGGTGAAAGTGTCATCCTGGCAGAACTGCACTGCCAGCGCTGTGGCTTCTTTCCCTGGTGAAGAAAGGTTTTCCCATGCCTGCATAAAACATAGCCCTGTTGAATCGTTGTGTCCACAGTGAACGCACTTTGCAGGTGGAATACTCCACAAGCCCGGCCTAAGGTGGGTGCTGGGAGCAGGCATGGCCTCAGTGTTAACCAGCTGGAGTAATCTTGCATGGCCAAGGTAATTTATCTCACCAAAAACGAGGGACCAATAGAAGCAAACGAGATGGCTTGTTCAGTCTCTACTGAAAAGAAGAATCCATTTCCAAATGAAGCGTCTGTGAACTGTTCTGCTCTCCAGGAACCTCCAGAAAGTTCATGGTGGGCCATAAATAGCACCATAAATTATGAGAGGGTGCATGGTTACGGTGGTAGGGAGAATACAGAGTTCCTGCAAAACACGATCTCAGGGTAATCCCGAAGGCAGAGGCTCAGCACAAGGACTGATTTGGAGCCTCGCAGCAAGGAGGGAAGTGCGAACCCCGTCTCTCACCTACCTTCTCAGGTGGATGGTGCACAACATCTCAAGTGCTTGCACATCCTCAGAGCTCAACCTAGTGTTACAGAAGGGGCCCATGTATAGCTGTCAACGCGTGCTGACATCTCATAGGGATATAACCGGGCAGATAAATAAATAGGGAAGAAGAAAGTAGTTTTATTCTCAATGAGGGATAGCTGAAATGTGCTTTAGTAAGGCATTGACTCAGCCGCACCCAGGAACACGGCTCCCAGCCTGAAACACTACGCACTGGTGCTAGCCACTGGCCAGGAGTTACCATCTGTACGGATGTTTGGAAAAACATTAGTCCATCTACGTCCTGTGGTGCTGGTGAATTTCTGATTGATTGAGTAGATTAAAGCTGGATAATTCATTAAATAAATCACTTATTTGAAGATTTTTCTCTCCTGTTTTGTTTGCAGATTGAAGCGTGGCACAAACAGTGTCTCGCACGGATTTGACGTTATTTCTCAGCTACTTCCTCCCCACAACCGGAGATCAGCCAGCGATGCTGGCAGCTCACAGGGAGCAGCTCTGGCTCGTTGCTGACAGTCTCATCCCTGACGGAAGCGGGGCTGAGGTTTCACCCAAGCCAAGGTCAGTGCGATGCCACAAGGAGCAGAGCAGAGGGATGAGGATAACAGAGTACCACTGTCTGGAGGGTGAAGAAGCCCTGTGACAGCTATGTCCTTTGGAGCAAGGTTTTTCAGGCTGCTGGTTATACTGTGGAAAGCCACCCTGGGCTTCTAAACCCGAAGATGTTGTTCACTGAGAGGACAGCATGTAAAGCTCTCATAAAGCCCTCTTGCCGTGTCTCCACAGACCAGATTCATGGGTCACTGCCTGGAGAGCTCAGGCATATAGCCAGTCCCCACCCACTGCCCCTCCTGCCAGTCATGCGCAGGTAGAAAACCATCTCCCTCACCCTAACCCCTGAGGAGCAGTGAAGCCAGTCTTGTCATGGCCAAGTAGAAATTGGGTTTCCCATGGAAACTGTTACACATATTCATCTAAGCCAACTATTTACAAATACTTTCCTGTTTATTTTGAAATGCTCTACACTCACGAGCATTCCTGTGAGTTAATTCAGTGCCTGGAATACCCATACAAAAAGGTAATAACACAGCCTGCTTTATAACCATGCACGTATGCTCAAGTCTTCGCCTCTGCAGCATTTTGCTAGCTTTGGAATTAAGATGGCAAGGGAACAAGCCAGGTGGAAACAGGAGAACAAAATCCATCCCCAAATTCAGGATGTCTCCTGACTTCTGGTCCCTCCTGTTTGTTTGGTTCTTTGTAAAAAGACTAAAAAGCAAATTAAATATCCTTTTAATTAACATTTCTTTCTCCTTTCTATCTGAAAAGGACCCTGATTTTTAAACTGTGATACACGTTGAGTATATGTGCCATTGTGTACCATCTCTTCAATAGCTAGAACACCCAAATTGCACTGAAACAGTCATCTCCGTGCCCTGTTCCCACAGGCACACAGCAAGATCTTGAGCTCAGCAGTGGTTTTACTTTCATTTGTGTACTTAGTGTTATATCTTGTCCTTTTAAGAGAAGAAATATCCACTTTTAAAACAAGTACCATCAGTACTGGTAGCACCGCAGGCACAGCTTTGTTGAGCTGGCTTCTGCTAGGAATGTTCAGTGCTTTGTACAAAGAGAAATGAGGGAAAGAAATGTCATCTTGGGTTAAAAAACCTCAAAACCCAATAACAAAAGTAATTACGAAGAACAACTAAAAGAAATTATCGTGTGAGTAGACATTGTTAAGACCCACAATATAAAAATCCACAGTCTAACCCGGGTCACTCCAAAGTCAGTGGAACTTTTCTCACTGGTTTGCATTGGACCCAAAGCTCTGGCTTCTGGCTTGGTTCTGCTGCCCTGAAGTCAGTGGTAAAATTTTTGTTAAACCCTGGTGGGAGCTCAGCTGGGCTGCAGCGACTGTGTAAATAATTTATTCTATAGGTGATAAAAAAAAAATACTTTGAAAGCCTTTTTGTTCAAGTCTTATGGATATCTGAAAGCTATAATCATTGTTTACAACCTCCTGCAATAGATGTCAGAAGGAAAATAAATGCAAGTCTGAGAAGCAGTATCCTCCTCTACCACTCTGCCACTTGGACTAATTCCACTTCCAGAAAGAAGAGGAGAAAACAGAAGAGAAAACCAAGGCTCTGAACCGGGGCTGTGCAGCGCCCGGAGTTCAGCTCTGCTTAAAACCTTGCCTCGGTTTGTTGTGCGAAACTTCCTCCTACTCCCCAATTATCCTTCACTTTATTCACAGCTGCACGCAACTGCCGTAATTCCTTCCGCGGGGAGAGAAATGAAAGACGCAAATTTTTAAAATACCGTCCTTGTGCCGAGACTTTGTTTGAAAACTCATCTAAATGAGTTGCCCTTTGGCTTGGCAGTGCCGCACAGAGCAGGGCCCTTCCTGCCAAAGGCGGGCTCCGGTTAAGAAACGTCGCCGTGTCAGGTGGAGGGGCGTCAAGGGGAGATCTGCACTTCACTGTGAATTCGCACATTTCTTGGCTTGCAGGCACCTTGCAGATACTTTCAGGTGGCTGCAGGAGGAATTTTTCCAGTGAGAAGTAAACGCGAAGGTGTTGGCCTCTCTGGGAGACGGAAAGCAGTTAAATTTGGAGCTAGTTACAGGGAGGCTAACAGAGGCTGACAGAAGTATTGTCCTGATGAAGGACCTGCTGCTGGTTCTGTTGCAAGAGAGGGAGTAAAGCCTCTCTCCTTCTCTCTGCAGGTCTGTGGCACCAGGGAGCCAGAAGACAAGGATGTCAGGACTTCCAATTATACATCAGGAACCTGCGAAATAGCAGCATTAGAAATGTTAGTTAAAAATAATGCCCTGAGATGATGAAGTTAAACAGCGTGAGAAGGAGGAGTGCAGTGGTGGGAGTGAGGAGCTGGAGAGGAGGTCTTCTGCTCGTCCTCTTGCTGATGGGGTCCAATGTGGCTCCTCGCCAGGGATTTGCAAATGCGTATAGTTTTATATCTGCTAAAGTCTTGTCTGCATTTTAATTTGAGATGTGTTTCCAAAAGTAGTTTTAAACTCAGTTTAAAGCCACTTCTGTTGAGAATATTGCCAGTATGGTGTGGCTAGTCAGTTGTCCTCCGGCCAATAGGAAATCTTTTTTCCCGTAAAGAGAGGAATGGGTATTTACTGGTTAGCCTCAGACTTTGAAGACCTGTGCTTAGTTCCCAGCTCTGCCACAGACAGACCAAGGCCAGACACACAGGTGCCTCTCGAGTTAAAATTTATTGCAGATACACTTGAAATCTTCTGCATAAAAAGGCTTTTGTGCACATTGAGCTTTTGTCTGAAAACCATCCTGCTTGTCAATATAGGTCGTTAAAACCACCTCAGAGGAGTGTTTTCTGAAAATCTACCTCACCAAGGGGTGATCCACTAGGGGAGAAGCAGTTATGACGGACACTGAGGTGCTCCTTGTCCCTGGAGCGAGACCAGCCCAGTACAAGGGGAAATGTTGGCCAGGTTTGGCTGTTGCTGCAGTACAACTGGGCTGTACCCGTGCCCTGTACAGCAAGACCTAGGGGGTAAATTGCACACTGCTGAGATGCTTTGAAAAGCACATATAGCTGCATTTTGTGGATTCCCCCGCTCATCTGTAGAACCAAATTTTCATTGATCTGGTGGCCTGTGAGGCACACACCCGGTAAATCGTTGGATATTAATTGGAGGTGCTGTCCAGAGGGATGACCTAACCAGCAGACACCAGACTCATTCTTATGTCTGGTTCAATATATAAGGTACTCCAACATTTAAAACAGCTAACAGCAGTAGGAAGGACAGAGAAACTCTACCTACAAAATGCTCAGTTATTGACCCTCATGTGGGACATCTTTTCCAGGACAGTGTCCATCTCTCAAGCAGCGTTGGGTCCATTCGAGCATCTCTGTGCATACCGGATACCTCACCACACCATCACCACTGCCATGGAGCAAGGCCAGGTATCTGGTGGGGTTTTGAAACCACTCCAGACCAGCCCTAAACCTCAAAACTGGACAATTAATAAACTTGTGGGGCCATTGCTTTCTACCTGGCATGGCTGATCACCTTGCAAACTGGTGGCATCACAAAGGTTAAAACCTGACTGCTTGCACGCAGGAAAGGCACTTTTATTAGAGCAGCACATCCCAAAATGAAAAAGTGCTGCCATTATATATCTGACTCCTGGTTTTATCAGTGCCCACAGCTCCAAGCCAAAGCGAAGAATTAGGAGGTAAATCACCTCCACACATTTCTCACAGGCATTTAGGAAGAGAAAGCAATTTTAGGGAGGACCACAAGGAATTCCTCTCCCTCAGTGGGGAAATTCTATTATCTCTCCTTGTGCTCTGGCATAGCCTGTCAATATTAAACCAAATAAATAAGAGAGATGGGAAGAGAAAAACCAGCCAGAAGCAGCCAGGACCCTGGAATGGCTCAGGAGCGCAGCTCTCTGCCTTGGCCCTGCAGCTGATGGCACCTTTTACCTCTGCAGCAGTGTGGCTGTTGCCCCCCATGGAGCCAACAGCACAACTTGTGTGTCCGTCATGTCGTCCCCCACTTTTTTTTTAGGTATTATTTGCCACAGTTTAGCATCCTCTAAGGGTGCAAATGCAGCCTGAGGTGCACAGACCTGACACCCCCTGAAGAAATGCGTAAGCAGTTACCGATACTCTCACGGTCTTTGGCTTTGGGGTTGCCACGCTTCATCAGCCTGCTCATAGTCATCCCTTGAAGGATCATGGAATTCACCCAATTCTCCCATGAGTTTCCAGAGACAACTTTTAAAAGGCACCAAAACCCCTGGCAAGCTGGGGTGAGAGGAGAGGAATGAAAACTTTTACTTGAGTCTGAGTCCCTGAACTGTGCAGGCTGGGCAGCTGCAAACTTGCCGAGTAGGAGCTCCTGGAAGAAGAAAATGTCCATGGAGAGCACTGAGTGCTGCCTTTAGTACTTCTGCGCCACGAAGTGGCCTGAAATACCTTGATGACGGAACAATGATGCAGTGTGCACATCAGCCATTGCCCATCGCTTTACAGAGAGGCGCTGGCAAGGCGCTAGCTGGAAAACCACACAAAACTGTACAACTGTACAAAACCAGCATCAAATTTCAAGTGCAACTTGGAACACCAAGAGGGAATAACAATCAGCTCTGTTTCTGGAAGAATAAGCAAGCGGCAAGGGCAATGCTGCGGGGCAACGCACGCCTGGAGGCAGTGGAGCCTCCCCCTTCGGAGGGCTGTAGGAACAGCTGCCGGGGTTTTGTATATAGTCGATCCATTTTCAGGGCAGCAAGAAAGACACTGTACTCTCCTGAGGACCCTTCCAGCCCTATGATTCACACCTCTGCTCCGCACACAGCCCTTACATCTGCTACACCTGAAGTATCTCTGTTCTTTCCAGGGAAGGATCACTCATCCCCACTGCAGAAGGGCTTTGAGGGTGCAAGACCAAGACCATTTTCACAGGACCCAGCCACTACTTTGTTGAGAGGTACTGCTAGCATTGCACAGGTGGTACACCCCTTCTGCGTTGCTTTTCCTCGTTATAAGAGTTTACAGTCATTGACATTTGCTTCCCTACTCCGCACACATCCTATGTCCATAGAGTCAAGAGTGATCACCAGGACGTACCAGGCTTCAGGCAAATGAAATACAGCACGTGATCATGCTTCTACCATGCAGGAGAAGGGAGTTGTTCCAGCAGTCTCAGAACCGTGAGACAAGCTGCTGGAGTGAGCAGGGTGAAATAGGACCTTGTAATAAAATGGTCATTATGCATGGAAGGACAGTGGATGAGAAGTTATAATAGAAATTGTCTATTCTAATGAGAAAAGGGATGGATGGTGGTGAGCAAAGAAAGGTGTTTCAAAGGAAGGAAAATAATGCCTTGTGGAAATTGCATGAGGCTGCTCTTTGCTTAGAGGTAGTAGAGGCTAAGATGTGACAGTTTCACCAGAGAAATTGTTTAGGAAACAACCAAGGGAACATGCTTCATTGTTCAGATGTCAAACTGCTCATATCTAGAGAGGAGAGCATGCATTTATCAGCAGCAGTAGTACACACCCCACGAAGAATAGCGGAGAAACTAAAAATTTTATCAGAGATCTGCTGTGACTCAGATGTCCCTGGTGCTCTGGCTGAAGATACTGCACAGGAGATGAAGGTTCATATTACATTTCCTAGAATAGAGGAGTGATGGGCAAATACTGAGCATGATACAAGCCCTGACAGAAGAGAAAACAAAGCTTTTCCCAACCGTTAGGTGAAAAAAAAAAAGCCTGTGCATGATCTCAGTGCAACAATACGCAGAGATGCATCTGGAGTAACTGACAACTATTGAATGGGGGCAGCCATGGACAGACAGGGGGATTCAATCCAAGAGGTCAGGGGACTACTGCTGAAGTAGTTTATTTTGTGGGCAACAATAGATTAAGATGTATTTCCAAGAAAAAGAAAATCTACTGAAAGCATTTTTTCTTTAAATGTACAACTACAATATTTAGGTAGAAAGGGAATAGGAGGAGGAGATGTGCCGTGTCAAGAAAAAAAATGGTTGTTGTGATGTATCTAAAGAAAAGTGGAAGAGGAACACTTCTCTGCGGGAGATGAATCACACACAGGGTTTGTGGAACAATTTTGGTGTGAGAAAAGATTCCTGGTGTGACACGCCTTCTGGTTCGAGCCTCTTGTTTTTTTATATTACTGCCTAAAAGCCACATGTTGATCACAAGAATCTTGTTCACATCATGAGACACTGAAGTTGAAGCAAAAAGCTAGTGTCAGAGGTGAGGCACAGGCCCCAGAGCTTGAGGCTTTTCATTTTGCCTTTGGATCGGTGTAAGTGATGAACAGACCCATCTGTGTTCTGCTTTATCAGACCTGCCGCTCCAGACTATACTGCTTTGGATGTTTGTGAATCAAATCTCAGGGAGGCAACCCAGGTGAATCACTAGGATGACAGATTTCGGCTAGTAGATGTGAGAGTCAACTGTGATAAACTGCAAAAGCACTTTGTGCCCCTGTGTGTCCAAGCAATAAAATGACACGTGAAATTCTGTGTAGATAAATGTAAACTGATGCAAATGGAAAAATAATTCTAGTTTTTCTTGTATAATGATGGACTGTGAGCTATTACCAACCAGGAGAAAAATCTTGGGTGCATAATACATCTGCTTGGTGCATCCCCAGAGTACATTGGGGATGGTTGGAAAAGCAATAGGGAATGCAAAGAAAACACGCTACGCTAGCACATCAAATACGGACATGATGCTCGAGCTGAAAATGAGTATCGCATAAAATTAATATGGTAGAAATGGAGGAATTACAGAGAAGGGTGGTGGGATAATCAAATATGTAATAAGGTTTCTGCATAAAGAATTTCTGAATAGACAGGGACTTTTCAGGCAGGCAGAGAAACGACTGAGAGAATCTGTGGCAGTCATCTCAAAAATAGTGAGCAATATTCATTAAGGTCATGACCTCTGCTCCAGCAGCTCCACAAGCCACAAGTACCTGGAGTCTAGCACAGCATCCTGGGGAAGTCTTACAGCATGTATGGTTCTTTGACCCTTCCTGAGGTGTTCACTATTGGCCTCTTGGAGGTAGATTGCTGGGCTGGGTGCCCTGATCTGATTCAGCTTCTCTTGCATCGTTTTCTTACTTAAACCATGAATACATCTATTCGTATCCCACACAATGTAATGCAGGATTAGTGTCTCTTATCCCCCCTAACCCCTCCTACATAAACCATACAGCTCCTCTTCCTCCTATTTGTTAGGCTCAACAGTCTGACAGGGAACCCAAATACGCTCAGTTTTATAATGCTTCAAGGTGGAAGTTATTGCCCTGGGTGTCATAAAGTGAGCCAACACCAGCAGATGCATCCATCACAGCACACTGTAAGCCACCTATCTCCTTGCTCCTTCTTATACGCTACCCCCAACTTTCTCATGAAGGTCCACCCACACTGGGAAGCGCTGACACACTCCAGCCAGTTCTGTAATACATATATACACCAGGACAGAATGACTGGCTGGACCCCTACAGCTCAGCACCGTGGTCTTGTTTGACCCAGGGGCCAGAATAATAAGAGCTGTTCTACTTGCAGGCGGTGATTTTGTCTGCATCCTGCAAACCAAGGCTTGTGAAGAACTGGAGTTTACAGTTCAGCCTGCAGTGAAAAGGCGGTGAGTCTCCCCTGCTATTCTCAGAGGCTACTTGCATATTCTACACACTGCTCTGGTTACTTATCAGCCTTTTTTAACATGAATGCATATATTCAGTCATGTCTTGGCTCTTCAGGCTTCTGGGTCAATGGGAAAAAAGTCGACGACTCAATAAATGAATTAAAATCATGCACCCTACAGATGAAGGATAGAGGAGTGCAACAGGTTCTGAGCAGGAATGAAGATTCAGAGACAGCAAAGCATTTGAGATGTATACAGCTTTCTACTTATGGTCATCCAAGATGCAATTTCTGAATAGAACCATGTCAGCTGGTGGAAACTGCTCCATGCAGTTGCCAGTAGGCTGAAAATACAGTGACATGATTCACATCAGAAAAATCTCTCATGTATAAAACCCCACCACTGTCACCTCCATTGCTTCAACACAGACATCGTTTGCAATGCTCTCAGTGTCCTCCCTGACCTCCCATCTGGAAGGGCAGAGGATTCTTGTAGGACCTGTGCTATATCTGCCATGCCATGGAGCCACTGATCTCCATGGGAAAGCTTCAGATGGTGAAGTGATTTCAATCCAACAGTGTTTAGGCCACTGAATCAAGCCACAGGCTTCATGCTCCCCTGTAAAATGGGCAGGCATGGCTAATGTCAACTTTCAAAGATACTAAATAAGTGATAGTCAGACCTTACACGGCAAAGGAATGGTGATGCTAGAAAGGACTCTCAGCCTTCCCATCACACCTTCCCTTCCTTAGGTACCGGCACCATCCTACACCATGCACGCCGCAACAGCTTGCTTTGGGTCTGAGTGTGCAGCAGCTGTGACAAGGATGCTCTCCCAGGTTGTAAGGACTCTGTAAACCTGTACCTTCAGGTTCAAAGTAAACTTAACTAGTGGCTTGTTTACTTGAAAGAGGACTATGTGCCCAAGCATTCTTCTTGCCTTCAACTGTAAACATCAAAGAATTATTAAAAGATTCTCAAGAATTTGAGATAGTAATTAAAAGAAGATGAGTGATCTTCACAAACTACAGTGTGGCTGCTTGCCAAATGAATGTTGGAAAGCTCCTTGGCTTGGATGTTACTGTGATGATTGCAAATTATCATCTCTAAGGCTAAAGATATAGCAGGATTCCCATGCATGTCTCTCTAAGGCAGCCGTGCCTTGCCATGCACAGGGTACACGGTCGCTACGTGGCACACATGGTACTTGGAGCCATGTGGAGGAAAAGGCAGCAAACTTGTAACTAGAATGAAAGAAGTGTGTAGACAGACCTGTCAAACCAACCATGGTGGGAACGGGGTGCCTTTCCCATGCCCTTCCTGCAGATCCCACCAGTTAAATGTAAAATTCCCCACTGGGAAAGCAGGGATAAAGTTTTTTCCTAGGGAGAAAAGAGTTGTGGGGAGCAGCAGGCATGTGCAGTTCCAGGAAATTGTTCATTGGGAACCATCAAGTTAACAAGAAAGACCACTTTTAAGACATTGAAAAACTCCTCTGCTCCTTCTTGAATGGAATTTGATGTGTCCTTAGTCCGCTTAGTGCAAGCTAATCCCTCGGCTCATTTGTGAAGAAAATAGTGATATAAATGGATAAAGCTCTCAAGATAGCTGCTAACAATCGTGTTCCAAGCCAATTTTCTGCTTCACTAATACTCTGAAGCTAATCAGCATTTTTCTAAATGATCTCCATATAATACTTGATTTTTCAGCCCCCGAAGTATTTACTTGAAATATTTATGTTGGTCACACACCCTGCCACCGATTTATCTTACCAATTAAAATCTGTTTTGCTGAAATATTTCTGCTAGCTGTGGCTCCCAAAACTGAGTGACCTTCTCCCAGGCTCCGTGTTTCCCTGGCATCCGAAGCTGAAGGTGTCTGTGTGTGAGGCGCAGGACAGCGGGATGGAAGATGGGTGCCAGGGAGGATGCTGTCGCAGCAGGTCACAGAGGGGCACCAGACGCCTGCGAGCTGGGCAGGTGGAAGCTTCACTGAGCCCCTGATACTGCAGACAAGTTTAGGGGCTTGAGCTGGGGTTTTTTTGTTGTATTTTTCAGGGACAATAACTTTTAGCTGAATTTGTGTTTGAACATCTTAATTTTTGTTCAGTATCTCTGTATCAAAAAAGTATTTAACCCATTTCTACATTCAGTGCTGGACTATTGCTGATCCAGAATATTTCTGAAGGCAATGACTCCATTAAATAGCACCTTTTGCTGCTATATTTCACTGAAATAGCAGGTGCATGGTACTGCAAAACTGTCAGTGAAAATATTATCATCTACCTCTTAGGATCCTTGCAAGAAGGAAAATTATATGGGCTGTGATAATACCACAGGAATCAGGTAGGAATGGGTTCAAAAAGCTCTATAACAGGCAAGACATGGAAAGAATACTGAAATTTGCAGTTAACTCCATTTAGGAAAAATCTTAGTGAAGATAACTGAAGCATTTGCTATTTATATCTTTCCATTGACAGTAGAACTCATAATTTCCATATAATCTGTTCAACAACATCATTTCCTTTTTTTTCCGGCTTCAATTCCATTCTCATCTGAAAGACATGTGCTCCCAGAAAGTGAAATCAAAGAAAGCTTGTACAACCCCTTGCAAATGGCATCCTTCAAAGGGTTCTTTTCACTACAGTCACTTCAAGAAAATCCTTCTCAAGGATTTCTGAGACAACACAGAAGACTCACAGGTTGTGTGAGCCACAAAAATAACTGATTTAAATTATGCATTTTTAATACTTAGTAGAATATTTTACTTATTACAGCAGAGAAGTATCAAGTAGATATATAAGAACAAGTCAAACTATTGCTTTGTCAGCAAGTTACACTGAATGCAGAGTAAGAATCAGCCCTTGGACCCATTACTGCCTTTCCATGTGGGTGGTGATGAAGTCACAACACGTAGTCCAAGGGCATTCAAAAGAGACTTCAAGGCCTTGGGTTGGTTGGTGAGGTAATCTGGTGCACAGGTTACCTTTGTCTCTCTCCTTCCAGTTTTGGGAAGAAACGGGCAGGACCAGTCTGTCAATGTATGGCTCTGTGGCTGGTGTCACCACCACAATTTGTGGTCTTTCGATCCTGGGATGGCCTACAGGGAACCAGGCTTGCTGACATCACATGGAATTCAACTTTCTCAAAGGGGAAAGAGGGTCTTTGCTCAGGAGCTTGTGGGGCTCATTCATAGAGCTTTAAACTAGACTTGAAGGGGGAGGTGGATAATATCAGGCTTGCCCATGACAAGCTGTGGGACAACACGCCAAAGTCAGAGGGACGGGGTGCTAATGAGGTCCTCAGCCTGTTGCTGTGAGATTTGCTGGGTACACTGTAACACAGTGGAAGTCTTATGAAGATAAGTCAGGTGCTCCTGAGATAATAGGCGCCAACAGGGAAACATTGGTGAAACACCTCAAAGAAACTAAAGGGTGTTCCTCTAATAAGGTGGTACAGCCCAGCTGAAGTGCCTTTACACCAACGCACAGAGCATGACCAACAAACAGGAGGATTTAGAAGCCACCGTGCTGCTACAACCTAGTTGCTGTTACTGAAACTTAGTGGGATGAATCTCATGGCTGGAGTGTGGCTATCAGTGGCTACAAGCTGTTCAGAAGAGACAGGCAAGGAAGGAGGGGTGGAGGGGTTGTTCTCTGCATGAAGAAGTAGTGTGAAGAGCTGCCTCTGAAGAACAGTCATGAACAGGTTGAAAGTTTATGGGTAAGAATTAGAGGCAACAAAGGGAACCTTGTGGTTGGTGTCTACTACAGGCTGCCCAATCAAGGGGAACCTATTGATGAAGCCTTCAGCCTCCAGCTACAGGAGGCACTGTGCTCACAGGCTCTCATCCTGCTGGGGAACTTCAACTACCCTGACATCTGCTGCAAAAGTAGCATGGCAAGCTGTAGGCGATCCAGGAGACTCCCAGAATGCAGTGAGGATAACTTCTTAAGCCACGTAATAGACAGCCCTACAGAGGGGATGCGATACTGGACATCTTGGTTACCAACGCAAGTGATCTAATTGGTGACGTCAAGATTGGAGGCAGGCTGGGCTGCAGTGGTCACACACTGGGGTAGTTTGGAGTCCTGAGGGATATGGTTCAGGTGAAGAGTAAAGTCAGGATCCAGAATTTTAGGAAAGCAGAATTCCAGCTGTTCAAGGCGTTAGTCAGTAGGACCCCTGGGAAACTCCCCTAAGGGACAGAACAGAGCTGGCAGATCTTTAAGGACACTTTCCACAGGCTGCAAGAGCTCTCGATACCCGGGTGTAAGAAATCAGGAAAGGAAGGCAAGAGACTGGCATGGCTGAATCAAGACCTGCTGGTCCAACTAAAGGGCAGGAAGGAAATGCAGAGGCAGTGGAAGCAGGGACAGGTATCCTGGGAACAGTACAGGGCTGTCGGCTTGTGTAGGGGTGGGGTCAGGAAGGCCAAGGCACTGGAGCTGATGTTGGCAAGAGATGCAGAGAATAATAAGGACTCCCAGGTTGCTCAGCCTGTTTTCACAGGAGATTTGTGAGTTTTTCAGCCTGGAGAAGAGAAGGCTCTGGGCAGACCTTACTGCAGCCTTTCAGTACTTAAAGGGGGCTTATAAGAAAGGTGGGGACAAACACTTTAGCAGGGCCTGTTGTGATACAACAAGGGGTAATGGTTTTCAACTACAAGAGGTTAGATTTAGATTAGATATAAGGAAGAATTTTTTTTACAATGAGGGTGGTGAAACACTGGAACAGTGTTCCAAGTCCCTGGAAACATTCAAGATCAGGTTGGATGGGGCTCCGAGTAATATGGTCTAGTTGAAGATGTCCCTGCCCATGGCAGGGAGATTGGACTGGATGACCTTTAAGATTCCCTTCCAACCCAAACCATCCTATGATTCTATGATTCTGTGACTCTATGAAAGCACAGCAATACCACAGCCTTTCTTAGTGTGTGGTAAAAGGTAGAATGAGTTAAATATTGGAGTTTCTGCTACATGAAACCGTTGTCACTTCTGATATTTTTTTCTTTTGATTCATAAAGCAGATTTTTTTAAAAAAAATTTCCATCGAAGAAGAAATTACTACACAATGTTAATTAAGAAAAAAAAAAAAGAGACCAAGGAATGTCAGACCATCTTTGCCATTCTGAAGGGAAGAAACAACTTTGACTCTGGGACTCCCCAAACTGCCCTGTAAAATACCTAGACATCCTGTGTGTTTCACTTTGCAGAGAAATTAAAGAGACTTCCCACATTGCAAAGGTCCTTTTTGCAGTATGACAACAACCTTGTCTTCAGTTCAGTTTAATAAACTATTCTATCTTGAAAGGATTTGGCCCTGCTCCAGTGGGAATGCTGTGGGAACATTACAATTCTGATAATTAGAAACTTTCAATTAATTTCCAGGTTAAATGCATTTGTGGTCATTTCATACCAATTTGTTCTCCTGAAAACATTGCCTGCAACTGAGAGCTGGGAGCCCTGAGTGCTCCAGGGCTCCAGAGGAGCAGCACTGCCGTTGTTTTTCTTAGCTGCATTTCATCCAGAGCACATAAAAATCAACACACGCCATCAGAAACTGCCCAGTTAGCTCCAGCTGCAGTCATCTGATGATCCACTGATAATGCAGACCAAAGGTTCTTCACACCTGGGAGATTTTCATGGGTATGCAGCTGAACAAATGTACAGAAGGGATACAGTTGCCTAGACACAAGCATCTACTGCCATTTCTGACTTCCATGAGGTCTGGATGATGCAGTCAATGTGGCACAGCATCAGAAATGGTCTCACCACTCACTGTAAGGCAGGTAGGGTGTCAGAGCACCTCCGAAACCTTTGGACAACTCTGTTAGGGACCTGAATCCCACCTGGGTGTCCACCACAGTGTAAGCTGGATAGCTCTCTAGGATCTGTTGACTCAATTTCCGTTGGCTACAATGGGAGCTTAGCCACAGTGCTCACAAAGAAATAGACATGTAGACAACTGAATGTAGGTGCCTTAATTTCTGACCTGAATCCCACCTCATCTTCCGATATTAACTGGAGAACCACTGTTTTTCTCAACAAACTTATTGATGATTTTCTGGAGTTCCTTATCAACAGTTTGCCACGTATTTGGAACACCATTAAACAATTCAGCATAATTAACAGAAGAAAGGAGCTAAACAAAATGTAAAGCATAGACACACATTTTCTTCTTGCTTCCCTCCAAGGGGTCACAGTCGCACAAGAATTTATTGTGGACATATAGAGGTTTTTTTCAGCCTAGATTTCCAATGTCAGAGTTTGAGAATTCAACTTTTTATAGTTGGATTTTATGCTCTCCCAAGGTGAAAACATAAAAATTATGAGAAGCCTGTTAGAAAATCTGTGCTGACCTTGTTACAATTATCCTTAGAAGGCATTAGTTAGAAAAGATGACATTGTAAGGAAGATTTTGTCATTTAGAAGTGAGATTTCGTATGGCATTGGGCTACTGTTATCTGAGATTCTTGCATTAGGGTCAGAAGGTGTCTCAAACAGGACAGAAAAGTAGGGGAGAAGAGAAAGAAGAGTGCAGCCTGCGTTGATAAGATGGAAACTTAAATAACACATTAGACACCTCTAAATTTAGGTCGATAAAATTAAACGGAGGCATCAGGCAAAAGAGGATTGCAACTGAACTTTATTAATTCAAGAACACATCTCTGATATGTTAGGATGGGTTGTTTCTTCAGACAGGTGGAAAGAGTATCTGAGAGGACTTGAGTATGGTAAAGGCTTCGGATGTCCCTGGTCCATATGGCGGGAAAACTGGCAATCTGTCCCACCAGCCAAACGAAATGTCTGGAGGAAAGAGCTCCAGATGATACCTCAAGAACAGTAATAGAAACAAGCAGAGAAATAGTGAGGGGTGGTATAAAGGAGCTGCTGGAGAAGAAAGCTATTTTTAAAGTGAAGGATTGTAGTGATTAAAACAAAAATTGCCAGTCATGCTTAGCCTGACCTCATTACAAACATTAAAGCCAGCAGAAAAATGTTCTGCTGGCAACAGACATGGACATAAACACAGAGAAACAGGCAGCAAGAGGCATGGAAGCATAACTGCACAACAGATGCTTGTCTTCAGCTCCATTTTCAGTCAGATAGCTGATGCTACCCATGGGCCAGAAGGAGGAGGAGGGTGGAAACAAGAGCAGGAGCAGAGCAGAGTCAGGCTGACCCTAAACTCCAGGAATTTCACATCCAGCTGCCAGAAGGACCCAGTCCCCCTCCTGAGTCCTGTGTGGCACCTCTGGGCAGCGACAAGCATTTTAAGCTAGTCCATCTAGCCAGGACTGGCATCGTATGTCCGGTGAATAGCAAGTTTAAAAGGGAGGGAAGAAAGGGAAGGAATAAAGTGCTCTTATGTCTGACCTCAAAAAACATGTAAGATTTAAGATCAGATTTTGAAGAACAGCGTAATGGAGATAAATGATATAACAAGCAGTATGGACTTATCAAAGTTAGTTCAGGAACATAATTGGCTTTATAGATGCAGAGGGTGCAGCAGAGCTCATCCATGCTGGCTTGAAGAAAGCATTTGATTAAATACCATCTGGGACATGAGCTCAGATGGGGATGGTGGAAACTGAACTGCAGACTGGGTGTGCTGCTGGCTGAAAGGGAGGTGGAAACACACAGTGCTGCAATCCTCAGGCTGGAGGAAAATTGTTAATAGAGTTCTTGAAGAAACGATCTTGAGACCAGTATTTTTATTAATTTCTTGGGCACATAAAATGCCTGACAAAATCTGCTGAAGGCAAAATTTAGAGGCAGTTTCAATATGGAAGTGGAGAGAGCCGTTCACGCAAAAGGAGATGAAAATAGCTTGGCTTTACCAGCCTGGAAAAACAGAGGCTACTGGAGCAGCTCCCTATAGATGCACAAGGTAAATAGATGGGGAGGAGGAAAGGTATTTAACTGGCAAGGTAACGTTGGCAGAAGAATGAACTGGCACAAACTGTCACAAATCATTAAACGTTGGAACACAGAAGAGAATGTCTGACTACAGATTAAGAGGAACAATAGAGAGAAACCTACCTGAGGGAGCTTGACCACTTGATGGAAAGCACGCCATGCCTTTGCTCATGATCACGGTAATGACCTCAAAGACATCAGTAGGTCCTTCCTGGCCCTCTGCTCTTGTAAAGGGACCCCCAGTGCACGCGCCTGTTCGGCAGTTGCACCCGGGCACAGCGCTTCCTCTTAGTCCCTGCCCCAAACCGCCGCACAGAAAGGCAATGACGAGCCGAAGTGTTAAATTATAACTTTCCTCAGCAAATGTTTGTTTAACCTCCTCTTAAAGCAGAGTCCCCCAGCAGCCCAGAGCCAGGGGTTTTGCCCAGCAGCTCAGTCCTGGGCAGGGCATGCAGCGGCACTCACAGCTCCCACCAGCCTGGCTGCACAGATCATTCAGTGCTTACCGTGACCAGCCACCACCTACGCTGCCCTTCCCCACAGTATTCAGATTTTTGCACCTAAAATTGCCCAGGAGACCTCAGAGCAGGCCTCCTTCCTCAGTGGTCAGTGTCTCAGGCCACAGCAGCTTGCGTGGGGGCTGTTGCTGCCATGCCGAGCTGAGCAGATGTTGCCTCCTCCCCAGCAGGAAAACCAAGATAAGAGGGTGTTCAGGGGGGTGCGCCGCTATGTCTGGAGAAAGCAGAAGGAACAATGTCATTATCGTGCCTTCAGAGGCCGGTGTGACCCCAAGGGACTGTGACAGTAATTGTGGTTTATAGTAATTCAATAACGGTTTGTGCCAGGGGGATGAGTTACTCGGACTGGCCGTATTTGCGATGTTACTAGATCACAAAAATAAAAGGATTTTTTAGCTGACACGGAGAGGCCACTTTGGCTGTCTTCCTCTCACTGTTGGGAAAAATCGAAAGTTGGTCTAAGTGGACAATTAGCTGAATCTTTTGACATGCCGAACACTCTCCAGCCTCAGAGAGGCAGCGGGAGCTCTGCAGAGCACACGGAGCTGGGAGATGCTGAGCTGGAGCTGAGCGTGTGAGGATGAAGGAGAAGTGGTGGCCGGCGCTGAGCCCCAGAAGTAAAGGCAGGAGATGAAGAAGCGTGCCTCTGTCCCCAGAGCAGTTCTGCTGCCTGCAAGACGTTTCCACCAAAAATGTAATCCCACATGGAAATTGCATTACTGTCCAGCAACTCCGTCCTCACCAAAAGCATAAAAATACAGAGATGGATTAAAATCTCCATTCCTGACCACACATCTTTCCTCCTTTGCATCAGGAGGCGCAGCAGCCCCAGCACCATGCTCAGAAACGCCACTGCCCTGGAGAAACACACACAGAGATCAGAAATGCATTAGCCACAGTGCGATTAGCTGGAGGCGAGATGCACACCAGGTTGTAAAGCTGTTTGCAGTGGAAGTGAGAGGAATCCAGCACGCTTTTGGCATAAATGAAAATTGAGGGAGAACAGGATGAGAAAGCACAAACACTGTCTAAAACTCTCCCCAGACTCACTGAGGGTAGAGAAAATTCTTGGGAAAACGTGGTGGAAACAGGATCTCTGTTTGGTTTCAAGACTCAGAGGGGAGAATTAAGTTTTCTACAAAATAGTTCTTGATTTTTGAGTAGTATCAGGTGGGACAAATCCTGGGAAACTCATGGGTCCTGTCCTGGCTGGGCACTGTACCAAGGTACACATGGTGCATGGCTTCCTCTGCCAGAGCCAGCCCTAAAACTGCTGCTTCTCAGACTTCTTTTGAGGACACTCATCAAAGGAAAAGCGTGCAGAGCCACCCCAAGACCCAGTGGCCTTGGGGGTGCCAAGCTGGGTGCTTGGGGTCCCAAGCCTCAGTAGTGCCTGAATCCCCTTCCCAGGGGAGCCTGGCCAGCTCTGCGCTGCTTCACCTGCTCCTCCAGCTCTTGGCAAGCAGCTTCCTCTGCTGCCAGTGAGTCAAGAGGTGCTCAGGAGAGTCCAAGTCTGCACAATGTCATCCCTAGTTCTCCCTTTCGACTGGAAAGAAGAAGTGTCCCTCCTCCGGGCAATGAAGCTGCAGCAGGGAAGGATTAGGTTGGAGATCAGGAAAAGGTTCTTCACCCAGAGGGTGGTCGGGCCCTGGAACAGGCTCCCCAGGGCAGTGGTCACTGCCCCGAGCTGGGCTGAGTTCAAGAAGCATCTGGACAACACTTTCGGTCATCTGCTCTGATTGGGCTGGTCCTGTGTGGAACCAGGGGTTGGACTTGATGGTCCTTACGGGTCCCTTCCAACTCAGGATATTTTGTGATTCTATAACAAGGTCTTACTAGAGATGCCCTCTAGGTGCACGGCAGCTATTTAGGGGTGCTTTAACCCCAGGATCAGTCAAGAGTCTTTTTTTCTCTCCTCCGTAGGAAGAAGAAAGCAAAGTTAACAAGTCTGTGAAGGAGCCAGTAGCCAACCCTAGCTCTCAAGAGGACAACACAAATGCTTCATCTGTGAGACTCTCCTTCCTAGGGAAAAAAAAAACCAAACCCAACAACCAAAACAAAAAACCCAAACTAAAACAAAAACAGACCAAAAAATCACACTCACACACATTAGTGACATTCGTTATCCAGACTTGCCGAAAGCCACTGAAACTAATCAAAATTCTGCATCTCATGCTGTAAACTGGGCAGGGATGTATTAAGCAAGTGAAACATATACACACTCTATTTGGATGTGCTGACACATACCTCTGTCAGGTATAATTAAGGCTCCCATTCTTCTTCTTTCCTACCACTAGTTCTATATATTAAGTTCCATTCTAATTTAATCACCCTTATTGCAGCATTTCTTTATTCAAAACAAATAGCTCCTAGGAATGGTGCTTCCAGGGGAACGCAGTGGGCTTTTTTTGTCTTTTTGGCACTGGTAATTGGCATTTGCAGTAAGCATTGGAAATCCCAATTCCCACAGCCCTGAGGAAGATAATGAAGTTTGCACACTTCTGAGAAATTAAAAGGGAACTGGAGGTTTGAAACAACTTTTATAAAAGAAAAAACAGGAATCTTATGTTAGTTTTTTACAGCCAGTAAACAGGAGGCTCACAGACAAGCTAAATCCTTGTAAAGTAATTCATTCCTCTTGTTAATGTTATTTATGTACCAGCATATGAAGGCTCCATCCAAGCCTTGGACCAGACTCCCTTGTTCTAGTACCGCTCAAATAGGTTACAGCAAATCACCTACACCACCTAGAATCCACAACAAGAGCTTGATGAAAACTTGCCTTAGGACCAATTTTTCTGGTGGAAATTGAAATGTCTGCAAAATCATCTGTTTTAACCCAGTTCTGATTATTTCATATGAAGGAATGAGCTCAGAGAGCTTGTGCCCTGCGGCCAGGTTGTTGTGGATACCTGCTCTCCTGCTGCCGGGGAATGCTCTCCAGTTTGGATTTAAGGGCTCTGTGCATTTCCCTGGAGATCCTATAGAATGGTTTGGGTTGGAAGGGACCTTAAAAGATCATCTGGTTCCAACCCCCCTGCCATGGGCAGGGATGCCACCCACTAGACCAGGTTGCCCAAAGCCCCATCCAACTTGGCCTTGAACACTGCCAGGGATGGGGCCTCCACAGCTTCTCTGGGCACCCTGTGCCAGGGCCTCACCACCCTCACAGGGAAGAATTTCCTCCTAATGTCTCCTCCAAATTTAAATATATCCTCTTTTAGTTTAAAACCATTGCCTCTGGTGCTATCATTATCTACCCGAGTAGAGTTCCCTCTCCATCTCTTTTATAAGATCCCTATAAGTAGGCTGCAATTAGGTGTCCCCAGAGCCTTCTTTCCTTCAGGCTGAACATCCCCAGCTCTCTCAACCTTTCTTCACAGGAGAGGTGCTCCAGCCCTCTGATCAGCTTCATGGCCTTCTCTGCCCTCGCTCTCACAGGTCCACATCTTTCTTGTGCTGTGGGCCCCAGAGCTGGATGCAGTACTCCAGGTGGGGTCTCATGAGAGCAGAGTAGAGGGGGACAATCCTCTCCCTTGCCCATCTGATCACACCTCTTTTGATGCAGCCCAGGACACAGTTGGCCTTTGGGCTGCCAGCGCACACTGCTGACTCATGTTGAGCCTTTCGTCCACCAGAACCCCCAAGTCTCTCTCTGTAGGGCTGTTCTCAATGTGTTCTTCTCCCAGTCTGTTCTCATGTCTGGGATTGTCCCTAACCAGATGCAGCACCCTGCACTTGGACTTGTTGAACCTCATTCAGTTCACACGGGCCCACTCCTCAAGCCTGTCCAGGTCCCTCTGAATGGCATCCCTTCCTTCTTCAGCGCCACTCAGCTTGGTGCAAACTTGCTGAAGGTGCAGTCAATGCCATCGTCTATGTCATTGACAAAGATACTGAAAAGCACCAGTCCCCAGACAGACGCCTGAGGGACACCACTTGTCACCGGCCTCCATCTGGACATAGAACCATTGACCACTACTCTCTGGGTGCGGCCATCAAACCAATTCCTTATCCACCGAATGGTCCACCCTTCGAATCCATATCTTCCCAATTTGGAGATTGGGTGTGGGACCATGTCAAAAGCCTTACAGAAATCCAAGTAGATGGCATCGGTCAGTCTTCCCTTATCGACTGATGCAGTCCCTTCTTCATAGAAGGGCACCAGACTGGTCAGACATGATTTGTCCCTGGTGATCCTGAACAGGTTTTCTGTGTAAGAACAATCTGATGCCTCTGAAACCTGTTAGTCCTGCTGCAGCCTGCAAGGAGTCTGTCCACATATGTCCAAAAGTTCCTATGTGCAGAGCTCCTGAGTACCACATGAACATAAACATTTATTTCTGCTAAGGAAAGCCTTTTTGTCTTACCATTGCAGCCCATCACGGAGTATGTCCCCTTTTCAGGCACTTTACCAAAGGAAGCTGAAATACAGAGCAAGTGAAACAGGAGTTTCTAAAAGGACACCCGAGAGAAATGTGGCTGAGGCACGCCAGAAGTAACTGTGTCATGGTTACAGAAATGACAACAAAACCAAGAAACATCTAACTGAAAGGTTGGCCTTGCTTTTTTTTTCTTCTACAAGGATAAAATTTTTTGCAGATTCTGTGTATGCCATTAAATTTTGATCTAAAGGGCTACATGGATAAGATGTGCAAACTGGGAAAAAATAGCTGAAGGAGAGTGTTCTCTGGAGACTCAAGCCCGAGCACCTTTTGGTCTCAATCCTAAGACTTAGAGCCACTAATTGTTTTGGGTGTTTCCTTTTTACACACCCGTGCAGCCTATTTGTTGATAACTGATGTTTGCCACCTCTTGTGAAACTAAGATTTTTAAGAGCTTTTAGTTTAGCAGCCAAAAATTAAGGCACACAAACCTCCAGTTTCCTTTGGAAATTACGTAGCTTGTATAGCTAAAGAACAAAAATGTCCCACGAAGTCCATTCTCTCCTTCCCACATCTTTTTCAAAAGCAGGTGTGGTGAATGCTCTGTCTTATAGAAGTTTTTCAGTGTCTTTAATGCTTGATGTTAACCAAAGAAGCTGGGTGACAGAGCTGATGCCACAGTCTTTCGTGCACGTACCATCTGGGCCATTCAGATTTCAGGCTGGATTACACAAACACCTTTCAGAAAGACAACTGGAGCTGAGATCCTCAGTTCAGTTGCTTTTACCTACCAAAATAACTGCAAAGAGCAGCAATCCATGCAGGGAGCAGCAAAAAAGCTACTCGAGCTCTGTTGCTCGGGTGTTGCTTAAATCCCCTAGGTTGGCATCACCTAGCTGTGAACTTCATCGGCGTGCTGCTAAGCCGTATTGCTGGCATTCAGAGTACAGTAACACAACCAGGTATTGATATTTCCTTGAATATTATACAACCCTTGACAATGTAATCTATCATGAGAGTGAAAGCAGATAATTTCTTTAGGAGCACATTGAATTCTTGTATTTATTTCCCTTTCTGGTTAAGCCCACTTGCTAGTCCCGTTGTATTGCAGCTTGTTCTTTGAATTGCCATTTATAAATTGCTCTGTGTACAGCTCACTCTTGCATAAAAGGCTTCAACAATAGCGATATACAGTCAAATGCACATAATTGCTTTTACAAAAGGAAAAGAAATCACATCAAGGAACATAAACCTCGGTCTCCGTGTACTGCCGTTTAAAATAGATTATGCCCTATGGCTGATAATGTACTTCAGTTATAATCGTTATGAGTCTACTAAATAAGCAGCCAATTATTGTTCTAACAAGACATTCATTAGTAATCTGGACAGAGATTCTATAGGTGGTGTATTACAACCGAAGTGGCAAAGAAAAGCAGAAAAGTGATGGGATGAAGGCACAGGTACAATAAGTAGAGCTGCAAGCTGCAGCCATTTTCAAAGACCTGGCTTTAATTAGGAAGAACAACAACCCACCACCAGCCACGCGTGCTCCGTCTTGCTGGGTTTCTGACGAGTGCTGTGCTTTCCCAGCCTTCAACATGGCAGGAAACCAAATAGCACAGCTCCAGAAAAGCCACCGCTGTGGCCAGCACGACCGGCTGCGGCTCTGCCCCCCAGCCCAGGCACACTGCAGGTGATGGCACTCGTGCGAGCATAGCACAAGGGCGCCGGGTCGTGGTAGGACATTAGCACCAGGCCATCTGAGAATCGTTTAAGCTAAGCTAAGCAGCGCTATCATTTATTCAGGTAACGCCAGGTTGAAGTATAAACTTCCTGAGCTCAAAGTGGTGTTTGAATGACAGATGAGTCACAGCCCTGTGGAGCTATGGGGTGACCACCGCGTGGTTCAGCTGATAAAATGGTGGGTTCCCGCTGCTAAGAGATTTCAAGCCGATCCTACAAACACCAGGTCCATAAACCATTCTGAAAACTAATTGCAAGCTCCTGCTCTCGAGGTCTGGGTGCCACCACTGCTGAGCAAGGCCACAGGCCCAGGTGAAGGCACCAGCCAGTCTGGTGGGATGTGCCCTCTGCAGCACGGATACATCCAGGGAGCTTGACAGAGGAAATTCTCTCATTAGGGCTTTTTTCTGTTGCTCCTACACAGGCCAGGACCGTAAGGTTTGTCCCTGGGAGCTCTGTGGGAGAGAAATCCTCTCTCTCTGGGGATAGCTGTGTTAGATCAGTGAAAAGCTCTCTGGCAAGCAGGTGTTGCTTTTAAGCTGCCTTCAAACAGACAAGAGAAAATTCTGCATGCACTGGCATGTGGGTGAGCATGGAGATGACACCCTGAGATTGCATGGAAGTCATCACTGATCACATGGCAAGGTTGAAAATGGACAGAAAATTAGGCTAGTGGGGCTGTTGAGGGGGAAAGAATGGAAAGCCCTCTTCTCGGTCAGGAGGAGAACTGTCCAACTGGTCTTTGCCTCAGTTGTGGCTGACTCCTGCAAACCACTGAGGCCAATACCTGGAGCACCACGTGATGCAGTGACCAACTCAAGGGTCAGAGTGATACAGCCATGGTTTGTACAATCTCCAAGTGCAGGATGCATGTCCCAGACTGTTCCAAAGGCTGTCCCAAGGTTTGCTTGCTCAGGCTTGTGCCATGGGTGTGGCTGGGACCTGGATCCTCCCAGGTCTGGTGAAGATGTGATTGTGGCTCTGATGAACCAAGGCTCCTCTGTGGAAGCTGAGGATAGCAGAGGAATGATCACATGTGTTTCCTGATCTCATGACTGTTTCCTTGAAGGTCCTGCCTCTCTCTCCTTCCCAGTGCAATGGGCATCAGGCCTCCATGCCAGCAGTGAAACCCATGTCCCTGGAGATGATGGCCAGGGTACTTAGTTCTGTTTGGGAACAGCGGGTTTTGCCAACAGAGTCTAAGAAGGTAAATAAATGCACTGGTCACCAGTGCCCTTTCTTTTGTAGGAGAGGAGAGAGAACAGAAAATTGCTGTCCTGTTTTCCTGGCAGCGTGACAGTGAAGGGATGGCTCCACCACTCCTCCATGGGCACTTCTGAAGATGAAGGAAGCCGAGTGTCCCCTCCAGGAAGTTTTACTCTTGGCATCACTAGTGCAGGGCTGGACACCACAGCAACTCCTGGTTTTCCCTCGCCATTCCCAACTAGCAGCTGTAGCCACTCTGACAGAGAAAGGGCTGGAGGGCAATGTCCACCCCACATGAGTCCACCTGCATGGGGTGTCTCTTGGAGAAGAGCCCACTTAGGCACCGCAGCAAAAGGACCTTCTCCCACCTCCACAACTGCAGAGGGAAAAATTCACAGTCTGTGAATCCTGTAATTATCTTTAAACTGTGTGAAGACATAACAATAACTTTAGTGATGCATGTTCAGATACATCTGGGTGAATCACCCACAAATTTGGGAAAGATTTCCAAGATTTTGAGGGAAGAAAAGGAAGAGAAGAAAGGGACAGTGCCAGTCACCAGCTCACCAGCTGCTCACTGGTTCTCAAGCTGAGAATGAGATCTGTGATGAAGGCACCAAGGCAACCTTCCAGTTTGATTAAAGGGGGAAAGGTCTCCTTTTTGCAATAGTTGGCACACCAACTTATCAGTGCAAATGCCAAACACTTACCCTTAGTCTTTTCATAGAATCATAGAATTGTTTAGTTTGGAAAAGACCTTTAAGATCATCAAATCCAGCCATTACCTTAGCACTGTCAAGTCCACTACTAAACCATGTCCCTAAGCACCACATCCACACATCTTTTAAATGTGGGATGGTGACTCAACCATTTCCCTAGGCAGCCTGTTCCAGTGCCTGACTGCCTTGCATGCTTCTTGGAGTGGAAAATGCTGCAAAGGGAAGAGAAGTCATAGCTTACTCCAGACCAAATGCTTCTAGAGAGTATGGAATTAACCTGGACTGACAGAAAAAGTGAAATTCAGCTAAGAACCAAAGGCTTTGCTGTTTAATCTGTGAAGGTGTGGTAGAAGATCGTCAGTCAGATGGATTTTGTCCTGGTTTCAGCTGGGATAAAGTTAATTTTCTTCCCAGTAGTTGAAATAGTGCTGTGTTGTGGATTTAGTAGGAAAATAACGTTGATAACGCACTGATGGTCAGTTGTTGCTAAGTAGTGTTTACAGTTAAGTCCAGGACTTCTCAGCTTCCCAAGCCCTGCCAGTGAGGAGGCATGAGGAACCTTCTGCAAGGGGTGCACGGGAAGCTGGGAGGCGGTACAGCCAGGACAGCTGACCCCAGCTGGCCACGGGGACAGTCCCTACCATATGACACCATGCTCAGTGTACAAGCTGGGGGGAGGTGGCCAGGGAGGGCCATGGCTCAGGAACTAGGTGGGCATCGGTCAGTGGCTGGTGAGCAGTAGTGCAGCGTATCACTTGTTTTATCTATTATTATTGTTATTGTTGTTGTTGCTGCTGTTGTTTTCATTGCTGCTGTTGTTATTGTTATTATTATAATTATTATTTTACTACCATCTTCCTTTTCTGTCATATTAAACTGTTTTTATCTCAAGCCATGAGTTTTACCTTTTTTCAGTCCTCTCCTCCACCCCACTGCGGGGGATGGAGTGAGTGGGTGGCTGTGTGGTTGTTTTAGCTGCCTTCGGGGTGAAACCACAATTCTCAATGGAAGCAGCCTGACACAGTGCCTCTGCCCATCTGAGAGGGCAGGAGCTCGGCCAAGGGCAGGTGATTTCAGCCGTCCCTTGTTTGTTGGGTTCACCAGTATCCTGCAAAGGGTTTGTTTTCTATGTCTTTGGGAAGCCAGAGAACTCTCTGCTTATTTATATAAGCAGAATAAAAAAGCACACAGATGCTGAATTTTTAAACAGCATCTTACAAAACTCTTTCATTGATGACAGTGCAGACATTGTCTTGTCAAAACACTGTCCTGTGGACCTTACCAGCGAGCGCTGATACACACGCACTAAATCTTCTCCACTGCAGAATTGCACATTTGCAGGAAGAGGTTTCTGGCACTAACTGAAGAATTCACTTGCATTTATTGCCTCTCTGAGCTTGGTTGGTTTGGTTTGGTTTTCATTTGCTACAACGATTGGTCCCTTTGGGACGAATTAATCTTCCCATATTTTAAGGGACTGATTCAGTGTCCAGCACACCGACCGTGCGCTTGCGATGCCCACATCAGACCGACTGATCCCTGCAGACCCCACAGCAGACCCACACCTCGGGGCTGGCGGCTGTGGGACGCCCCACTGCAGACCAAGCCAACCTGGGGTTCTCTCCATGCAGTCAGCCTCCCTCTCCCCGGCTCTCGCGTTTAGCCAAAAGCAGCACGGTGCCGTGCAGCTTCTTGACCCACCGGCACTCAGAGAGTGATGGAGAAGCAATCAGGGGTGTATGAGGATCTCATAACAGCCTCCATTTAAAAATAAGGTGTGTATGCTAAACCTGTTCTCACAGCCTCTTTTTCATGGTTCTCCTAGGTTAATCCTGCCCTCTTTCCTACCAGTAAAGATACAGGGGGCTGCAGGAGCTTACAGAGGTGGGAATCACAGAATGACAGAATTGTAGAGGTTGGAAGGGACCTCGAAAGATCCTCTAGTCCAACCTCCCCCCCGCCAAGGCAGGGCCACCTAGAGCACATCACTCAGGAACACGTCCAGTCGGGTTTTGAATGTCTCCAGAGAAGGAGACTCCACAACCTCTCTGGGCAGCCTGTGCCAGTGCTCTGTCACCCTCATGGTGAAAAAGTTTTTCCTTATGTTAACCCGGAACCTCCTATGCTCCAGCTTGAACCCATTGCCCCTTGTCCTATCGCTTA
>VWZZ01001888.1:78864-108299 GCA_013399095.1 Psophia crepitans
CTCTCCTCTCCTCTCCTCTCCTTCTCTCTTTCTCTCTTATCAGTCTTTCTCCATTCACCCCAAAACAGTAGAAGGTACATTATGCAGCAGAGATGGACAAAGCCCGCTGTTGGGTCTGCACTCCTTCTTCACCCCACCTCTGCCCACCACCTCATGGGAGACTGCTCTGCCTGGCATTAGTCCATTACCTGCCAAAACACCCCCAGCTCTCGGGACCAGGGACTGCTGAGGACACTGAAGCTGGGTGGGCTCAGGGTCTTGCTAACAAGGTCAGTGTGTGGCAGCTTCTGTAGTCCAGCAAATGGAGCCAAAGCACGTCAAGGGGTGTTCCTCACCTTCCTACATGTGGCTTTGGCCCCTGTATGCTTCCTCCCCACCTCATGGGTAAGTTGAGATCACTCCCTGCTTTGCTGGGCAACATCGTGTGCTGCATTGGCAATGGCCTCCGCTCACAGCTAACGACTTTTGTGATAGATTATACATTCATGCTGGCATTGAATTAACTCCAGCAGCTGTTTATTCCTACATATCTTGCACAGTATTGCACACCTTGCCTTGATCCCTCCTGGTGAACTGAGGCTTGCCACCACTGTGTTCCTCAGGGTTCCTCTGGGTGCCTGCATTGCCATCGGTCCATTCCTCTGCTCCGTCTCCAGCTGGACAGCGGGTGTGAAAGGGCGATGGTAACCAGGAGAGGAGAAATCTTAGAGGTCAAACAGCAAAATTACGTATATGGGTGTGAGATTGAGCAGCGAGGTAGCATGTTCCCCAAGCAGCGTCTGTGCTCTTGCAAAGTGGGAGGAAAGGAGGGGAAATTCTAGTGAATGAAACGTGAGTGAGATGTCCAGAAGCATTTAGTGTGACAAAAGGAGTGTAACTATGGAAAAATGGGAGAGGTATTAGGGTTGGAGTAGATGGGCAAAGGCCATGGATTTCAGGCGAGTACAGGTGCTTTGCAGCGGCTGAAAAGAGAGCCCAAGCATGTCCCTCCACGGCACACTTCACCCACCTCTCATACATCTGAGAGCCTCCATAGGAATACAATAACTTTGCTCTGGAAATAAAGTCACTGGCTTCAGAAATGGAAAAAAGCCACATTCATACAACAGCTCTGTCCTGCCCCAAACATTGGTGCATTTCTTCCCTACCCTCCACCAACACTGGCATGCCCCATGGAAGCACCTAAATCCAAGATACCCCTCTCTAAGCCAGCCTCACTTATGGTCTTTGGAGAGAGATGAGCACCCACCATAGCCTGGGGTGGGGCATTGGAATGGGTTGCCCAGGGAGGTGATGGAGTCACTGTCCCTGCGGGTGTTTAAGGAAAGGTCAGATGTGGTACTTAGGGACGTGGTTTAGTGGGTAATAGGTGGGGGGGGGATGGTTGGACTAGATGATCCTTGAGGTCTTTTCCAACCTTAATGATTCTATTCTATTCTACTCTACTCTACTCTACTCTACTCTACTCTACTCTACTCTACTCTATTCTATTCTGTTCTGTTCTGTTCTGTTCTGTTCTGTTCTATTCTATTCTATTCTATTCTATTCTATTTTACTCACGCAAATCTCCCTCTGGGAGCAGCTCCTCCTTTCCAGTGGCTGTACAGGAATATGAGAGTCACTGTCTGAGATTACCATGTCTCAGCCTCCTCCTCCAGGTCCTCTCAGAAATTTCTGCTTGGCCATGAAAGAGCCAACTGCTGGTCAACCAGGAGACTGGAGCCTCACCAAGCAGAGATGGGATCGCCCTATAAGAATGGTTCCTCATGGATGGGAATCCAGCTTGGGGAGCCACAGACACCAGCTTCCCTTTCTTTCTTCAGCTGCTTCTTCCTCTTCTTCTTAACCCCCCATCAAATGCTTTTGTATTTCAGTCTGGCCATGCTGTAAGTTGAGGGATAAAATCTTCAGCAGACAAGCAAGGCACTTATTAATTTTTCATATTTTCCCCCACCAAAACTACACTTCACTAACAAGCCAAAATTAACATCATGACAGATGCTACCTGTGATTTCAGTTTCAAGCAGAAGCAGTGATAAGAACCGGGTGAGAATAAGCAAATAAAACTTGATTTGATCAAATACCTGCAAGCAATGTGCGCACTTCCTGAGCGCAGCTCTTGCGACACGGGCATGAAGGACAGCGTCCCTGCCTGCATAATGCAGCCCATGTGTGCATGAGCTAAGCCTCTTACTTCAAGTGATAAAGCTTGATTAATAAATCGTTTCAGACCAAATGGTTGGTAAGCACTTAAACATTACAGTATTTATCAGCCGGGCTGCAAAAATGGAATTAGAAATGAGCTTATCCAGTAAGATTAGTGCAAGTGACTCTCTCTGCAACAGGAGGGAGGAGAAGGACCTCAAGCACAAGAGTACAGCTGCAAGGGAGGTGGGTGAATGTGACTTGTAGGAAAGGCTCATAAAGCTCTGAAGGAGACCAAAAAACACACTGTCCTCTCAGAAACCTAGAACAGGCATAAATATCACTCCGGACACCCTGTAACACCTGGCTTGAGTGTGAAACTACGCTAGTACAGTGACTTCAATTTTGGAAAGAGGGAAAATGTGAAACACAAATCATTTTGAAGGAGCTACTTCATGTCCAAGCAACAGCCGCTGTGCCTTACCAACAAATGAGCAGGGACAGCAAAGACCCAGGCAGGGTATGCGCCTCTTTGTTGTCTGCTCCGCTAGCCGCCCAAGTGGCTGACCCCTCTTTGGAAATCAGTGGCAGGGAGGTGACATCCAGACTCATCCACAGACAATTCCATAGCCATCAGTGGAGGTGTCTTGGCATCCAGTTCAAGTGGATACAAGCTTCTGTCTCCGAGGAAGAACTGAGAGGACAAACAGTACTTTAGCAAGGTCCAAACCAAAAACCTAGTGCTAGTTTTCCTATTTTAAGAGGAGGTTTATTACTTTGATGTCACTAATGCTTTGAGCCTGTAGGGCAAACTGGAGAACTTGCGTCTACTGTACACAATAAAGATGACTGAGAGAATTTCAGGCCGATACAAAACAGGAAAGAAAGGCAGAAATGTAATGCTACCTCAGCATGGATATGGCACAAGGGAGCAAGAGGGACTAATAAACTGGAGACAGGAAAACAAAACCTTATTAGATATGTAACTCTGAGCCAGAAAAAGTCTTTCTCAATGAAATAAAAAGGACTCACTTTTCCTCGCTTCAAACGGTATCCATAAAAGGCTGCGCCTATGTTGTCTCTCGTTCTGTTGTGTTATCAAGTCTACAGGTGTATGTGCTCATTTATTTTTCATTCTTCCAACTTTATTCCATAATATTCTTGCTTCTAAGGATGGAAAAATACACATAATCAACTTCTGAGGTTTGTTTGCCTTTTACTGGCAAGGGAATTTGTCAGAAATATCAAATAAAGTAGAAAAAAGGGTTTTTGGAAGCAATTTTTTTAAGACTTTCTTCTGTTCAGGGTCTGATTAACACTTGGCAATGAAACCATCAATGTTTGCAAAGACCTGACTTTCCATTAGAAGGAAAATACAAGAATCATAAGAGTTTATTGCAAGCACTTTCAGCTTTCCCAGGACAGGCGACCACCTCTCCCTCTGCCTCCATCCCACATCCCATTCCTGGGGAGGACAAGGAGGAACAATCTGGCCTGGACGCAGAGGAGATCGGAGCCTACTTTTGTGAGGCTATCTGAAGTCACGCCCCCTGTCCCCACGAGGACACCTCCCCAGGGACCTGAGCCTCACTGAGTCTTTGTGCAGCTCACCAAAAGGCAGCTGAGCCCAAATACTCTTTTCCACTCCTGCTTCTTCAGCAGTTGCATCTTTTCTTACGGATTCTCCCTCCTGTGGAGTAACTCATGTTGTCTGCACCTGGAGACAGCCCTTCAGACACGTGCCTGGATGTGGCCCTTCGGCCCACGAGCGGGCTGGAGCCAGGGCAGCGAGCTTATCGGCAGCTGGGTGCTGAGCCGCCGCACACCCTCGTGCGGTTCAGGGCTGTGCAGTAACACCCCGCTGACCACCCAGGTTCAACAAAATTCTTTTGCAAACGCCTCCTCCTCATGTCCCTTATCTCTGTAACAGTCTCACAATTATTTAATTTAGCTCCTTGGAGTTTCATTTTCATTTTAATTTCCCCAAGGTTCTCTTACCTTTTTTTTACTGCCTCTATTTCAACATCTGCATCAGCCCTAACATCTCTGGGCTGAGCCGTGAGATGTGTAGCTGGTGAACATCGGTCTAAATCATCCCTCTTCTTTTTCAATTCTGCACTTAAAGACATTTTATTATTTGGAGAGACCGAAGGCAGAAATTACTGTGACTAGAAGGCTCCGCTTGGGCAGGGAGGCGTCTCGATGGCAGAGGTTGAAGTCTGAACACAAACACGTGTGTTGGGTAGCCCCTGACCGCAAGTTTATGGAGGTTGTACACATATCCATGTGGCCATTTGCTTTAAGCTTTACAAGATTACAGCTGCTCACCCTGACTGATTTTTCTGTGACAAAGTATGAAAGAGAAAGAGAAAAGGGTTGTGGCCCACCACGTGTGGTCAATGACTCAGCCCAGAAGTACCTCTGGGGAATCACAGGACAAACTCTAGAAAGCTTGGTGAATCTGAGGCATTTTGTCTCTGGAAATTATTAAACCTCAGAGAACCAAGATAGTTCTAAAGCAAAATACCATCCGTTATCTTTGAAGCATTGTTTCTAATTTAATTTTAATGATGCTTATGAGAAATGTGATGCCTGTGTGTCTGCTTTATAATTGCAGCATATTCTATCTCCGAGGCTCTAATGTCATTTTACAGAGAGCCTGTTGATTTCCTGCTGTATCTATTGAAATGCAACTTCAGACTATTGGGTTGATATTCTGGAAGTTATATATTATAACTCCCCTCCTCAGACATGGGTTATGTGGCAAAACCTTGTTTATTAGCTCTGTCATAAAAGCAGCAGCTTAGCCTACTGTAGCTGAGGCCGAATTACGGATCTGAAACTATTAGAGTCTGTTATGGAAGTGTTACACAATAAGATGTCCAACATCATTGGAAAAAACGAAGCTCTTGAGATGTTCTGACTTTGTAGCATTCGTTGTCCCAGCAATCATATTATCAGCATTTAATCTGAGATTGCTGGATTAATTCACCTTTCTTTTTTTCCTACGGGCTGTCAGACAATCTAAGATCTCTCCGTTCTTTCTGTCCCATTCTGTCTTGCTCTGCAAAGGAATGCCCTTTAGGATCTAGCAGCACATTTTAAGATATTATTTATTACTCTCTCCTGTTTCAGTGTTTCTCGCTGGACAAGAGAACACTGATTTTAGTTTTCATCTCCCCACCTCCTTGGGACACACTGAGAATTTTATTACAACAGGTTTTTCAAGCACCAGAAGTGTTCATTAAAAACATTTGTACACGTTTTTGGATGCCCTTCCAACAACTATTGCATCTCCTAATTTCAGGTGCGCCCCTCAACCTTGACTGCTGATCCTCTCCTGAAAGGGTGGTCGGGCATTGGAACGGGTTGCCCAGGGAGATGGTGGAGTCACCGTCCCTGAGGGTGTTTAAGGAAAGGTTGGATGTGGTACGTAGGGACATGTTTTAGTGGGTAATAGGTAGTGGGGGGATGGCTGGACTGGATGATCCTTGAGGTCTCTTCCAACCTTAATGATTCCATGATTCTATGATTCTACCTGTGCATAGTACTGAAGCTAAAGAAGAACCAAAGGAACATGTAAGAAGCTTCTACTCCAGCTCAGATCTGGGGTTTTTTTGGCAGCCAGGTGTTGAAATAAAATGTGAACAGATATTCTATATCATCTGAAATGGTTGCCTTTCACTTATTCCCCACAATATTCCTCCATGCAAAACCTTGGTGCCAGCAGACTGGAAAGCGGCTCTGCAGAAAAGGACGCAGATGTCCTGGTAGACACCCAAGTTGAAGAGGAGTCAGCAATATGTCCTTGCAGCAAAGAGAGCCTCTTGCATACTGGGCTGTATCAGCAAGAGTGCAGTCAGCAGGTGCTGGCAGTGATTTTTCCATTACACTGAGTTACAGCTCTAGGGGCACTCAGCGCCCTGCCAGAGTGGGAAGATAAAGCCAAGGTCTTCTCAGAGGTGCATGAATAGGACAAGACGCAGCAGACACAAGCTGGAGTGTGGGAAATCCCAATTAGATGTTGGGGAAAAAGAGGTTTCTCAATGAACGTACTGGGGAATCTCCACCCTTGGAGGCAAGCAAAGCTTGACTGTACAAGGCAAGTCACCAGATCTAGGTGTGTCCTGGGTCTAGGTCACCTCCAGATGTCTCTTCCAGCTGAAATCTCTCCGGTGATCCCACACATTGCCTGTCCAAATCAAACCAGAACAACAAACATGCATGAGTCACAAAATCAGCAAACGTAAAGCACCAGTTGTGAGGTCAGTAGGATTACTCTAGTAGAAAAGAAACTGAACACCTCTCTGTACTGGAAATAAAAGCAGTTTTATGCCTATCACACACCAGAAAAAAACCCTCACCAACTCCATTTCTCACTGCTCTGTTCACACCAACATTTCAAGCTGTTAGCACTGTAATACGTAAATAATGCTTTCCTATTTAGCAGCCTTATTAAACCCTGGAGACTAACTTAAGCTCATAGTTTGTTACATTATTAGGGTTGTCATTCATTATTAGATCAGTCTGAGTTTATTGTAGCTCTGAGCTACAGCCTATTAAATGCCAAAATCGACATTTACATACTATTAAGACAGCACAGGCCAACAGAAAGTTGGAGAAGTCAAAGTTTAAGGTGACACTTCATCATTAATGTTCATTGAAGAAGCTGGCTAGCAAGAGTTGCAGTGACAGAGCCTGGTTCTTCATGGCCTCTCTGCCATGAGGAAGGGCCATACCACAGCATCCACCCCCATGGTGATGGACGAGGTTGTACTTGTTGGCTGGGGGAACTCCAAGTCCTGGAGGAGGTAATGGCCACAGAGCAGCTGGGCTGTCCGAAGGGGAGCTGGAACGGTTTCTGTCCTCTTGGCAGAAGCAGTTCCATCCCATTTTTCTTGCGGAGTTCCCTGCCTGGCTCTTGTCTGATGCTGTTTCAAATCCCAACCTTGCAATATAAACCAGATCACAGGAACCAAGCCAAATTACATTTCTAAGGTGAAGCTTAACCAATCCTTCAATCAGGGTGGTGGTGTCTTCTGAAGAGCAGACAGGAGGTGTCCATACCAACAGCCAACATATATGTTGTGCTTTGCAGGGTCTGGCATGCAGATGCTGCGGGTGCAGAGCACCCATTTGCCCAGGTCCCCCCGTGTGTGCAAAGCCCGTGTGACTCCATTTTCAGTAGGAGTGAATAAATGAGCTCTTGGTATAAATTCAGGTCAGTCATGGTGCTGCAGGAGGCAAAGTTTGGCATATGCCAGGAAGGAGAGCAAAACACAGAAGTGTTGTTGTTGGAGGGGCTTAGAAGGAGAGGTCTTACACTGCTGATGGACTTCACCCTGTTTTTAACACGTTACTTTCTTTGCAGGCAAAGAAATGTTCAGTATTTTAATTTTCATCGTATAACTTTAAGTTTCTATAAAAGGAAAAGCAATTTCTGACCATCTCTTGAAATACTGCCTTCCCTTATATATTTATTTTCAGATCTTACAAGTTCCTCTCCCCACCCGAATTCTCTGATTCTTTCTCAAAAGGGCCCAGCAAAAACTGAAATCCCCACTTTGAAGAGTTGAGATATATGTAAATAAATATTTTTTTCCTGCAGAATACCCCTTTGATCTGTCATCCACATTTCATTTCCTTGCCACGACAAGGGTCTCCTATTTGATGTTAAGAGGGGATATTCTTCCATTCTTTTCCTAAATTGTTTTTCTTTACAGTTTATCAGGATCAAAGAGCAAACATTATAGCTTATGATCAAACATGGACTGATTTTACGGCTCTCATCTTCTCTTTTAATTATCTGGCCATTAAGAGAACATGTCTAATGTGCTCCTGGTGGGGTTATCAGCGGCTTCATCTTCCTGTTCAGTCCTTCTGGTCATGCTATAGTCCTTCTCTTTAAATCCTCTAATTAAATGAGAAAGAGAGAAAGTATGTGAATAAATTAATGTGCGAGGGAAGGCTTCACACACTGTTCAGGAAGTCAAGAAAGCTCAAAAGTCTGGTAAGCATATATGGCAGCGAATTGTCATCAAAAACACCTTTTCAAACGACTTTGAAACTCAGAGGCTTATCCACAGTCACATCAGCTTCTCCTGGCAGGAGATCCCAACAACGTCGTGTTGACTGCCGATGGCATCTAAAGGTGAAGTCCCTGTTTATGAGCGCTGCTCCGTCCATTTCGCAGGGGATGGGACCTGGGCCTTCCTTCACCCTATCCCTCCCTACTCTGGTACTGACAGTGATGAAGTGTTGGGTGGCCACATGTTTTTTACTGTTATATTTTCAACAGGTGGCACTGAAGGCCCCAGAATTCGTATTCAGAAACTCTCTCATCAGGGTTCATGTTCAGCACCATCAGGTTGGCACTGAATCAGCCCCCCAGGCTCTTATTTGGTATCTTTTCAATATTTAGTCACAGATTAGTCTGAAGATGGACAAGGCTGTATGGGCAGATTTTGGCTGGGACAGAGTTAATTCCCTTCCCAGCAGCCCGTACGGGGCTGTGGGCTGGATTTGTGCTGCACGCAGTGGTGATCACACAGGGATGTTTTTGTCACTGCTGAGCAGCGCTTACACAGAGCCAAGGCCTTTTCTGCTCCTCACCCCACCCCACCAGCGAGTGGGCTGGGGGTGCACAAGGAGCTGGGAGGGGACACAGCCGGGACAGCCGACCCCAGTGACCACAGGGATATCCCATACTGTATGACATCACGCGCAGCATGAAAAGCTGGGGGAAGAAGAAGGAAAGGTGGGATGTTTGAAGTGATGGCATTTGTCTTCCCAAGTCACCGTTACACGTGACAAAGCCCTGCTGTCCTGGGGATGGCTGAACCCCTGCCTGCCGTGGGCAGTGGGGAATGGATTCCTGGGTTTGCTGTGCTTGTGTGCGCAGCTTTTCCTTTGCCTGTTAAACTGTCTGTATCCCAAACCCTGAGTTTTCTCATTTTCACTCTTCCGATTCTCTCTCCCATCCCACTGGGGGGGAGTGAGTGAGCAGCTGCGTGGGGCTGAGCTGCTGGCTGGGGTAAAACCATGATAGTATGCCAGAAGAAGGAATGAGCCAGATACATATTTCCCTTTCACAAGGTTCCAGGAGATCTGGACAGAGAACAGATCAGTGGCTGTACTGGGTCAGGCTGAGCTGGAGTTAATTTCCCTGTAGCAGCCCTCACAGCGCTGTGCATCGGTAGCAGCAAGGTGCTGATAACACAGCAGTGTTTTGGCTACTGCCGAGCANTTCTTTTTTTTTCAACGTTTTGTCTTCTGGGGCAACCACTACGCGTCTTGAAGCCCTGCTTCCCAGGAAGTGGCCGGACATCGCCTGCTAATGGGAAGTAGAGAATAATCTTTTGTTTTTCCTTGCTTTGCTATATTAAAACTGCCTTTACCTAAACCCACGATTTTGCAGTTGTTTTTCCATCTCACTTTTTTTCCTTCTCCTCTCTCTGCCCTGCTGAGGAGGGGAGTGATAGAATGGCTTGGTGGACACCTGGCATTTAGCCAAGGTTAAACCACTACAAGTTATACCACTAAAGTTGAGATACTTTTGAGAAGAATGACTAATTGCAAAATCAAAGCTGGGCCCATGTGGAGCCTCTCAAAACCAAAGCTGTGTATGGAGAAGCACCCTCTGTTTCAACAAAGCAGTTGCTAAGGGAGTTTCCCAGGTTTAAAAGCACATGCCAAGGACACTAGACATTTTGCTAACACCCAAATGACCTATGTTCAAATCCATCATGTGTCTCAACACATACGGCAGTGTTGCTATAGCTGTCAGCTTTGGAGGTTGCTGCTTTATTTCATAGTTGAAGTGCAGTCTGTGTACCTGAGAGCCTTTTTTTTTTTCCACTATCTTTTTCACTTGGTCTAAACTTAATGTGCCTTGTCATGAAGGGTTTGGAAAGGCCTTGGTTTCACTCTGACAAAGAACAGCTCAGCCCTGTCATGAAACATCATACTCCTCTTTCAGGTTTCTCTGTCAAAAACAAGAGTCCTTAAAACCATCCATGAGCAGTTTGTTGGCATGAGAGCAGCCAAAGCAGCTTGCTGGGTAATGAAGACTCCATCCGCTGTGCAACTCTCCAACATACCACACCTCTTTCAGTATTTCAGCCCACAGAGAAACCGTCTCAACAAGTAAATCTGGGTATTGAACATGCCTTTGTGCATCTTCTCTTCTGTAGAAAGGAGCCACATAAAAAATGTGATCGACCATCCGGCAAAGAGGAGCCTTCAACAAACGTATGAACTCCTTAAATACATCCTGAGTGCTGTCCTTACTGGGAATAACTTTAATTTTGCTAACGAGAAGTTTAGACCTGTTTATGAATTTTTATTGTCAGTGCCTTTAGCAACTCCTGCCACTAGAGCTGATTTAAAAATTTAGCATTTGAGGGCTATTTAGAGCTGTGCTTAGAGTTTGAACATTCAAAATCTCAGTACATAAAAACTAGGAGAATTACAGAATTGTTAACTTTCAAATGCCCTCTCATTTGGCAGTCAATGCAAGAAAGACAATAAAAAAAAAATCAGTGCTATTGCCATGGTAAATCAGTTGTGTGGCAGGAGAACAGCAGATCCAGCCCACAAAAACTTAATAGTTTATTTACTGAATCTTCCAAATGATAAAATCTCTTTCAATTTTACAGCATTTCATATTCCTGGCTTGAAGCTGTTTAGGTACAAGATCATATCCACTTCAGCTCTCATTTCAAGGTAGGTATCCAATTATTTTTACCAACTCTACTGATACCTTTCTACTAGGCAACTTTTAGCCAAAAGTATTAAAAATTAAGACATATATATATATATGAAATAGAAAAAAAAAAGCTGAAAATGTCTCACACAATTAAACAACATTACTCATTTATTTTCCCAGTTGACTCTCCAGACAGTGCTAATGCATTGCTCAAGGCATCTTCCCCTTGCCTGTTCATCTCAAGATCATGACTTTCAGAAACTTCTTAATTTTAATCATGTCCTGCAACAAAACTCCAAATAAAAAGTTAGAAACACTACAAGAGACAATGTCAGTAAAAAGTTACAGCCTTGAAAGACCTTGCTGTGAAATTCAGGAGGTGTTACAGCTGAAGTCACCAAGCCCGTGGAGTCCTCGCATGTCTGGCTCATGGTTACCAATGAAACTGGCCTGCAACACATGGACCAAGATCTTTGTGTGCCTCCTTATGGACTGTACAGAGGTAAACATGCACTGAGCTACTTCACAGGCCAACACCAGCAATTGTGGGTACGCTGAGCCTCCCAGGCTGCCCCATGTCACTTCCATAGAACCTAGTACCACTGCGTAAGTGGGGTCCTACCTTCAGTAACTTCAGAGCAGCTGTTTTAGGTCCTCCAGTTCCTCCAGCAATCAGTATCAGAGGTGGTTGCTCCCTGAGAGCATGTACACTGGCAGTGTGCCTATGTCCCCATGTTTTCTTGAAGGGCCATACATCTCTATGTGAATCATGGTTATCTCTGTCTTTCCCTGAGGTGATAAGTGCTGTGGGGCTCCAGTGGTGAGTTTCCTCCATGATACCTTCTCAGCAACAAAAGGCAGAAGCCCAGGTCTCCTGTTTCTGCAAGATGCAGCAATCTGTATATGAAATACTAGTGTGGTGGTAAACCAGAACACATTGGGAGTAAGCTCCATTTTGCAGGATACCTCATAAGCCAAGCACTGGGTATTAGGCGTGCTGGTGTGTGGTGGAAAGATGTGAAGAACTATTTTTGTGAGGAGACCTCGGCTGTGCTGGGTGAAGGGCTGGAGCCGTACTGGACCACCATGGCATAAGGCCAGAAGTGGAGGCAAAGGGTGGAAGTCTGAGGCTGGAGCTAGGTTTTTCATTGCTGTTGATAGGTCCATCACTAGAGGGAGACCAAGATCTACCCTATGGTGGACATTCAGCTCACCTTTGATTGGAATATAGAAATGATAAGCTTCGACTTAGCATTTTCCTGCTTATTTTCCAAAAAACGTTCGTGATCCAGCTTAGGGAGATAGTTTGATGTGATTACTACCATCATGCAGCACAGTCTGCATGGATAGTGCATCATACCCTCAGGATTTCCTCCCAGTTTAATGCCATGGACTTGGTTCAAACTTACTAAGCACTATCATCTGCCTGGTTTTATAATATGATCTAGAAAGGAGGATTTGGTCTGGTCTTGGGGGAGAAAAGTCTACATCTGAAGCACATCCATGAGGCTTCCAATACCAGCTGGGGCTTTGCCACTGGGAAAACTGTGTTATTGCTACACTTTTGTGCTTTAAACAAAATGGAATTCATAATTTTATGGAATCATAGAATGGTTTGCTTTGAAAGGGACTTTAAAGATCATCTAGTAGGCTTGGAGTTTTCCTCTGTTTCTCATGATGGTCAAGATAAGATTTGCTCTGAAGGTTAATCTTGCCTTTGTCCAGGTGTGTGCCAGCAAGTGTGCTAGAGAAAAGGCTGATGAAACACACTGGAGGTGTGGGCCAGGGCGGGGGGCAAAGCCAATGCTCTGCACCTCTGCACCTTCAGCTGGTGCCCTGGGGTCAGTCCTGGGGGATGTTGGAGAGGGCCTGTGCCAGGGTTGTTCCCTCATCACACCTCAACCATTACACCCAAAGAAAAGGTGGCCATGCAACAACTAAAGTCCATGTTAGCAATAGCAATATAGCCATGCCTGTACAACAGTAACACAAGCTCTTTGCTTCACGAGCAGATGGTGAAGGATGGCAGACAAAACCTCATGACAGCTGGTCAGTTCCCTTTCTTAAGCAAGGTGCTATTTTTGTAAGACAACAGGTAGACCAATACACTACCAAGTTTGAAACCTATATGTATATCTAACTTCCAAGATATTCTGGTGGTTGGAGTTTCTTGCCAAAGTCTTCATGATTGTCCAATTCCTGGCATAATTCTATTTTCTGGCTCCTTCCTGGAGCACATGCATGTACTGAAATTAGTTTGCAGGTTGTGTTTGCGGGGTGCTCATGGCCTCTCCACGTCACTCCTCCGGGAGCAGCTGCTGCAGAAATATTTGCATTGCAGCCTGATGAGGCTTGTGAAATGCTGTCAGTGTAAACACCATCAGGTTTACAAACCTGTATGTGTCCAGCAGCTACTGAGGGCTGCTATCAGTGAAGACAGTGACAGCCACCATTCGTCATTCGGTAGGAAGACACTGCTCACATCTCAGTCCAGCCCTCGTTCTTACGCAGCCGGTGGGATGTCTGTCCTGCTGGGACGCAGCCAAAGCTGCAAGGGACAGAGCCTGCTGGAGAGATGCCACTAAGCTATGCTCTTCTTGATGTAGGCAGGGGAAGCAGCAGAGGATGGCGCAGGGCCAGGGGCAGGAAAGCACTGTCCTGGCCCTGTCTTCACTCCAGTGTGCCAGCCCCTGATGGAGAAAGTTATTGATTCATTAGCTTTTGCATCAGATTTTTGCACTGCAGCTGGTTTCTGCTCCTCTGTCCCCAAAGGTCCATCCTCCCATGCTATCGGCTCCCTGTTAGAGAGCTGCTGAATATTTGTGTCCCTCAGTTTTTGCACACTTTTGCTGTTTTGTCATTTTTTTCTGGTGCTGCTGATGCTGTGGCATGTTATCTGTCAGGTAGGATTTACAGGCACATGGCCACTCCTGACCGGCAGCGTGCACCTGAAGGCTTCTGCACACACGCTGCACCGATGCAGTCGTCTCCTGCGTAACGTAACTGGGAAACCAACCCAGTGCCACCCTTTCTATGATCCCTACATAAAAATAAAGTGTTGGCCTGTTAATCGATTCACTGTGCAGTCCTTAGGACAGGGTTTCAAGGGAAAAAGTAGAGGATTAAGTGCTTAAACAATATCAGGATTCCTGCACACAATTCCTTGCACAATGTTTTTAAAATGCACCCTTCAAATCATACTCTTTCCAGATCCCGGTAAAATCTAATCAGTAGTTAATCTTCTCGGAAGATAACTTCATCAGCCAAAGCAACTTGTGCGGGATTCATTTAGCCACAGTATTAGGTCGTTCAAAACACAGCCTCACTGCAGGCCAGTCTCCTCCCTAGCCCCAAAGAAGTCATGGTGGCAATAACCCATCTCCTCCCAGCTCCAGCAGGGTTGTGGAAATACCTGTCTGTCCATGAAAGAGTCAATTTGACATCAACCATCCCGTCCAGCCGCCTACCTACCTCACCGGTATGCCCTGGGCTGAATGACCCCACGGGGAGAAGAGCAAGTAACACTGGGAAGTCTTGTTGGATGCTGTCAAATGTGTTGGTCATCACTGCTGATCTGGACTTTATAAGCTAGTAGTGCTCCTGAGGCATCACTGCAACATCAGCCACATCTCCAGTACTGCTCCTGGCCCCTTGGATGGTCCCCAGGCCCTGATCTCCATGGAGCTCCTCACAAGCCATACAGGTAAGCCAAGGCACATCCCCACATGCCCTGCCATGACAGAGCACACTGTAAACGACTGGCTTCTTTTATGGCTGAGGGGATCTTTCAGGTCCTTCACTTCAGGACCAGCAATGCTAAAGCTGTGCCTATGAATCTGGAGGTAGTGCAGGGTTTTTCTTGGTCTGAGCCTGAGACTCATCTGCTGAACTGGGGAGGGGTTTCCTTGCTGTGAAAAGACCCTAAGTCAAAGCACTGGACATTGTATCAGGGAGGCATGAAAAAGCAGACCTGAAAACTAGAGATATTTTTTGACAAATCAAAAGGCTTATGAAAGACCTGAGTGAAGAAAAAACAACATGAGGAGCAAGCCACGGTGAGAGGGGAGCCAGTCCAGCGTCAGCTCAGCTGCTGCAGCCCACAGCGTGGCAATTCACCAGACAAAGTTTGTTTCTTGTCTCCATCTGCTGTCGGGTCAGGTAAGCCACATCACGGGCTGGCTTTTCTGGATATTTTAAGATGCCCAAGAAGCATCATGCCAGTTGCTTCAGAGGGACACTTGCTAGCTCAGCATCAGTCTAGATCAAGCTGCTGGCATGTACAGACAAAATTTTCCTTGTAAATGCAATGTATTGCTTAAAATAAATGACACATTATTTTATTATTGCTTAAAATAAATGAAAGCCAGGGGATTCTCCACAGACTTTGCTTAGCAATAATTCCCGTGGAAGTCCAACCCTGAGAGGCTTCAGCTGGGAATAGTCCCCTCAATTTAAGCTGGCACATCGTTACTGCAGCAAAATTGCAGGAGCTGCTGATGGAGCAGTTCTGTATTGCTGTCAACTGCAGCGAGAGCCCTGAGCGTGCCGCTCACTGCCTGGTTTGTAACAACCAAACTTACCTAAATACTGCAGTGGTCTGCCTGAGAATGGGCCACAAGGATAAATTTTCTTGTCTGCTTAGAAATAAAAATATACTCCACCAGCATTACGTGCTGTAATTCTAAATCTACGAGGACATTGCTGCTTTATCTAGCAGACAAGTGAGGGTGAAGAATGATGGCCAGAACTAGCACAGCAGCAATGCTGTTTGCTTGCTCCCCACGCACGCTTGAGAAGAAGCTGTTGACTGCTGTCAATTGCCCTTGAATGTCAGCCTAGATAAATGAAGTCCTAAAGGACCAGGTCTTGTTTCCAGAAAGCCATTCTGCAAGGTCTCCTCAGGAACATTTACTCATGTTTGGGGTCCACTACCAGTACATCCTTATCCTGGTCAACGGCAAGTGGCATCTTTGCCCTGCTTGCACACCATGGTGCTCACAGCAAAACCACCCTCACTGCTACTGAAGGTGCTACTAGCACTCATACCAACTGCCTTTTGGCCACGCTAAGTAGAAACCCTTAAATGTGTGTGACTACCTCTTCCTGTGGGCATTGCGGAGGGTCTACAAGGCCAGGGTAGGGCTCAGACTGCAGAAGTTTATGTGTCAGTTCTGCCTTGAGTGAATACAGTTTATGTGTCAGTACCGCGTTCAACTCTTTAATCACTCTCCTCCACTCTGGAGAGCTTTTCAATCCAGCCTGGAGCAAATAAACACCTACATTTGGTCTGCTGACTTATTCCATGGAAGGAAATGGAAGCCAAGACACCTAGCTTTCACGGAAACGCCTACGTGGTGACACCTCAGCATGGGTTATTTGGCAAATTGAGTCTCTCCCTGGAGGGAGAAGCAGGGAGGGATTGCAGCTGTTGGACTTCCCATCAAGGAAGGAAGCAGTGTAAGGGTCAGTTCCCAACATCCCATGGGAGATCTGGCCTCAGAACCATGCAGAGATCACAGTCACAATGGAAACTGAGCATTGACATTTTCAGGACAGATGTCTATGGAATTTGGGCTTGAGGATGGCATAAAGACCAGCCTAAAATTCATCTAGGATGATAAAAAAGGCGGGACTTTGTTGTAAGTGATTACCAGTGTCACATGCTGTAAGGAAATTCAGTGTTTCTGGATCTATAGATGCAGATTCTTGCCTGGCTGCAGTCTCATGTGCCTACCATCAAGTTATAACCTCAGATCAGAGGCAGCAGGGTTTGAAGACAAAGTTTAATGACCAGACAGGTTGGCAAGGGGGAAAGCTGATCCATCTGGGCAGTGCGTGGAGGTCAGCAGCTCATCATCAAAAGCAACCCCTTGGCAAACAGGCCATGACAGACCCCAGGCTGACAAAGAAGTCGGTGCTTTGGGAAGGAGTTGGGGTGGAGCCAGTAGATGATGCCTGTGGGAAGGAACGTGAGGAGTTGCACTGTTCCTTGGAAGAAGCAGAGGAATTGAAAGGCAACAGGGAAATGGAGGTGGATGCAGAGGAACCCAGTGTTTTGTCCTGCCCTTTGGGAAAGGTTGCAGTGTTGCAAGCGGGAGATGTGGCCATTACAGCAGCACAGTGGCATGGGACGGGGAAGCGGATGTGAACACAGTATTTTCCCAGGTTCCTCTGGGCTATGGGATAGCCAAGCTTCACCCCAGCACAGTGAGTTACGGACTCTCCTGGGGCAGCACTGCACTTCTGTATCACAGCTGCAAATATTGCATGTCAAAGCCATCACCACCTTGTCTTCACCCACGGTGTCTGGAGCAAGTCAGGCGCTGGGTCAGAGCGTTGGTACCTAGCAACTTCAGCTGGCTTCAGAAATGAAGTGGTGGCATGGAGGGCTCTTCTGCAAAGGGAGAACGGTATTTGTAAGTCGACTCTGGCTCTTTGCTTGCTAAAGCTGTTCCTTTTTATTTTCTCATATGCAAGCCAGTTTTTCATAGTCTTTCATAGGCCACAAGCTGCTGACAAATTCCACCAGCTCTCTGTATTCAACAGCGAGAATTATGAAGTCCAGGTGTTTGACAGAGGCTCCCAGACACTTTGATAATAAGAGTAAATAACAATAAGATCATTAATTACTCTCTGTGTATTTTATATGTGAATATACAGCTACCTGTAAAACAACAGTTACGAGCTCAAAAGAACAAAACCTGTGAAATGAATGGCTTGTTGGTATCTGCTAACTAAATTAATTTAATATCTTGTTGGTAAGACCAGGCAGGTGCCAGAGTCATGGTTTGAAAAAAGAGCAATTAAACTAAATGATGTTTTTACACTACCAAAATTTATGTCATCATTTCAAATTGAAAAATTAACCTTCAATGTACAAAGTTTACTCATACAAAGACCCCACTTTCCCCCACTCAGTTCAGGGCAAGGAACGGCTCCCTGTTTATTGTTTTAGGAGATGAGAGCCTGTGCATGAAGAGGAGCTGTGGAGGTAGTGCTGTGGGAGGTGACAGCCCTCCTGCAGCCTCGAGTCTGAACATGGCAAGGCATCAATTCACCACCAAGGAGGGAACAGCCTGTTGATCTGTCTGCATGAGACAGGAAGAGTTACAACCCAAAATCATGAGGTCTGACAAATGATACCTTATGAAGACATCCCAGCAATGCCAAAATCCACATTGCATCATACCAGTGATCTTCATTTCAGCAACCTAAAGGTCATAAGAAGCACTACATGCACTTAAGCTACTTAAGCCTGTCTGTATAGTGGACAGTCCCCTTCCCTGGCCTCCAGCACCCCACCCAAGGCCCACAAGACTCAAGGTCCAGAGCCCTGAGCATCACCCTGAAGGTGAGTGTGTTTGGTCTTAAAGAACTGAGCAGTTTGTCTCTTCTCATAAAACACAGCAGGCTACGGTAAGGCAATGCCCTACATAGCAATGCTTGGAGCACGTTGTCAAAGGGCTGGGATAGGAAGTAAATTAGGCTGCGCCACATCGTGCTCTGCTTACCAAGCAGCAAGATGTTGCACAACTTCTCCTTCCTTTTCCCAGCCATGTGTCAAAAGAAATTGGTTACTGCTGATTTTGTACTGAGCCCCATCCTGTCAGAGTTAGATGTTCCCCAAGGGTTAGGGATGCTCGGGGAGCACTGTATGAGGGAGCTCCTTGTGAAGGAACTTCTCTGAATTCCAACACTGGGATTGCAGAAGACACCAGGTGAGAGGAAATGCAGGGGTCTGTATGAGTGGCACATGGAGTAAGAACAACCCTTCCCACGCAAGAACTCTGACCAGTTGAACGAAACAAGTAGCCAGCAAGTTACAAGGAGGTTATTGTTTATGCAGCAAGTCATTAAGCTGTGGTTGGCCACAGGATGTGGTAGGTACCAGAAGTTCCCAAAGGCAAGCAGACACAAGCATGGCAGAAGAACCCTCTGTGAATCATTTGACACAAAGACACTCTGGCTTAGGAAGGTCCCAAATCACAGATCACTGCAAAGTGAGGAGTATTTTGGGGAAGTATCACTGGAAGTATTTCTGCTGGAGATGGGATGGGTGATGGCCTGGGTGATGCTTTGCCTGACACAGTCACTCTTCTATTCTGACCCTAGGACAGTCATATTTAAAGTAAAAAAGTAAAGAACTTTACAAGCTACCAAAACGCTATTTACCTTCTGAGGAGGGCCGTCAGAATTGCGATTGTGAACTCAGGCCCCTAAATTCTTGCTGTGTCTACCTGAAACACTCACACTGCCTACTGACTCACTGAGGACTTCACTAATTAAACTAAAAGAGGGGAGATTTGGATTAGATATGAGGAAAAAATTCTTCCCTGTGAGGGTGGTGAGGTCCTGGCACAGGTTGCCCAGAGAAGCTGGGGAGGCCCCATTGCTGGCAGTGTCCAAGGCCAGGTTGGATGGGGCTTTGGGCACCCTGATCTAGTGGAGGGTGTCCCTGCCCATGGCAGGGGCGTTGGAATGAGATGGGCTTTAAGGTCCCCTCCAACCCAAACCATTCTATGATTCTATGATTCTGGGAACCCACCTTTTCCAGGATCTGGCCCCTTGGTTTGTCATCACGGTACACATTCTTTAATCCTAAAATTGTAAGTTTATTTTTACTGCCTTACAGTATCTTTTTTATTGTGTTCAAGCTATTGAGTGATTAAGGCTGTGCTATATAAATTATATGTCTGCCCCATCATCATGCCCCAGTCACTGTGTCGTCTGGATATTTTTCACCAATCATTTATATTTTCTCCTCAATTTATGATATTCTATGGTCCTATGATAAATATATAGATACATCTTGGGTAGAGGTATTATGCCAAATTAAAAAATTGGCTGATAATTCCTAACTAAATATACTGACTTTTGAGATTAGCCAGATAAGTTTTTAATCTATTTTACGGTGCTGTACCATTTTAATGCAAAGTTTTAACAAAGTTAGAGCATACCACGTGATGATAACACTTAAAAAAGCGTTACTACGATGCATTCAATTGACCTCTATCAGCTAAACTCATTAGCTCACCAAAGAACACTATCAAAGTGATTTAAGAACTGTTCTCTGTGAAAGCCTCTTGATTGCTGCCAGTATTTTTCAGCTCATAAATTCAAATGATCATCTCACTTTTGAGAGAGACATGAAGGGTGGCTGCTGCAGGAGAAATATTGGAAGCTGCACTTCCAGTAGCGTACAGAGGTGTCAGGGTGTCTCGGCACGTTTTATGTATTTATTTGTGTAAAACTTGCTTTATCTAAATACAAACAAATAAAATTAAATGCATAAATGTTGGAACACAGCTATCAGGGCAAATCTAAAGAATAGGTGATCGTATCCTCTAAAACTGCAACTCTGACAAGAATTTATAACCTGCAGTGAATAAGTAGCTCAACTTTATATTTCTTAAGCAATGTAGGAAAAAAAAGACTCACAAAATGATGGAAAAATATGAGATCAGAGAGGCAATTTTTATTTGTATACGTACACCCTTGGTGAGATTAAGTAGGGAAACCAAAATATTGGGTGCGGTTCTCACTGACAACATTTTTGAACAGATGTTTAATGATGGGAGAGGTTTTAGTAAGAAACTACAGGAACATGTAAGAAGTGAAAAAGATGACTTCATCAAAAAGAAGATCAAAAATTGGTACCATCACAGAGCATAAATACCTGTAAAGGAAGGAAATCCTTAAAGAAAGGGGACATGAAACCAGAAGCAGTGGCTGGAATTTAAAGCCAGACAATTACCAACCAACTACAGAACACTTTTTTTTTCATGGAAAAGATAATTAGACACCAAGGCAAACTCATTAAGGAAGGGCTCATACTTTGGTGGTTTTCTGAGGAGTGAGAAGCAATGCCAGCATTTCCTGCAGTCAGTGTGATAACCAGCACATGGCTTCCAGCCCAGAAATTGGTTTATTCTACCCTCATACTACACTGAATCTAAGACCCATCTGTGCCTCCTCTCCAGAAAGCAGTGGAGGAACAACATCTTGACTTCCTAGCCACAGCTGACCCTGCTAAAGCGAATCCCCCTCTTCTGGCACCCTCTTACAGAGGAGCTGGAGTCTGCAGGCGCTGACCGCAGAGCAATGCCAGCGCTGGGTTGCTGCAGGCAGTGCTGCAGAAGCCGTGCAAGGGGGCTCAGCAGCAAATGAAGCCCTGGGAGATGCTTACCAAGCATCCAGGCAGGACCTTGTCTGCAGCCTACATTAAGATTCAGCAAAAACTTCTCCATGGGAGAAAAATGAAACATTTCAGGCTCAACAAACCAGCGCTGTGTTTGGCAATGTTATTTTGCATCTTGCCAAGCGGCCCTAGCGCGCGGAACGAGTGACAGGTCACTGGACCCGTGCACAACATGAGAAATGAGTGAGGTACCCCCAAGTGAGAGGCGTGGCTGATGGTTTTTTTAGTTCCACTGAGCCGTAACCCCCCACCATGCTCTTCCCCTTGTACCCAGGAATTCACACCTCATCCTGCCCTTTTTCCATAACAAATCCTATTATTATTTGGTGTACAAAGCAAACAAAAGTACCACGCTTTTGGAGATGCCTACACTACATCTTCACAGCCGTCAAACCCACTGTCTGCAGAGCAGGTGTTATTTTTACCACATGCACTCAAGGAAACAGCTTACCCTAGCTGTGGTTTTTCAAGAACACAGCCATAATATTTCAAATATGTGTGCTATCATCATCATGACAAGTCTGTCAGTCAGTCAGTCTTGGCAGCAGCTTTATTTTTCCTGCATTAGCTGTACTGTGATCAGACCTAAGAGCCTCAACGTGGCAGACGCTGTGTAAAAATGAAGCAAGCAGTGAAACGCCAGTTCCTGCCAAGGTCCCCTGTACTCACCGCAGGTCCTTCGGAAAGGCTGCTGGAGAAGAGGAGCTCTCACAAAAAGTCTGTTGCGGTGGTTAGAGAGGCTTCACCGCTGTGGTACCCGCTGCCTAAGATTTTCTTCAATAGACAAGTGAGGGAAGAAAAGGCTTTAGAATAGAATAGAATGGAATAGAATAGAATAGAATCAGTAAGGTTGGAAGAGACCTCAAGGATCATCTAGTCCAACCGTCCCCCCACCACCTATTACCCACTAAACCATGTCCCTAAGTACCACATCCAACCTTTCCTTAAACACCCCCAGGGATGGTGACTCCACCACCTTTTGCATGGATGGGATGGGATGTGCATGAAAGGGCAGGAAATCAGTCGGGATCAAACATCTGCCTCCCTGGTGAAGTCATCTATACCCATGCAAAGGAAGTACAAGCTGCTCCTGAATGAAAGCGTTCATATTTTACACCTATTTATTCACGTGGCAATTCAAAGCCTGACACTGGAGACAGCAAGCCCCATTTCCCACTGGAGTGTGACCTGAGAGCCTGCAGCAGTGGAGGCTCCCCTCTGCAATGCCACGAGGGAAAACACCCAGCCTGCAAACTGACGGAAAACTAGCAAGAAAGTCTTCAGCTGCCTTCCAGCCTGCTCCCCATTAACCAGGAGCCCATATCACACAGCAAGAGGGGAAACCTATCAAGGATTAATAGATTTCTTTTCCATAGAGGCACTTTTAATGAAAGATGCTTCTTGAAAATCCCTTAAAAAATAGGTTATGGTGTGTTTCAAATTCTGGGAGACTGGTACAGGCTCTGTTCAGGACTGAAACGCACAATAAGCCTGTTGCTGTTCCCAGCTCTCCGCTGATGAGTGTAGGATGGAGTGCTCCATTAATTCTGCTCATATCCAGCATTTGGATCTGGAGCTAGAGATCCTTGTCTTCTCTGCCCAGCATCATCCCAGTGTAGCCCCAGCAGAGCCATTCACCAGTTACAGCACTGTAACCAGCCAGGCAAGGGTGCAGAAGTGGTATAGCTTTAGTTCATGGCACAAAAATGTTCGTGTTGACATGAGGAAAAGCTACCCTTGTGCTCCATGGTCTCCATGTGGGACTGGGGCAACGCTGAGAGTGCGCTCAGCTCTGGCTGTATGGGGAAGGGCTGCAAGTTGCGCCAGGGGAGGTTCAGGTTGGAGATGAGGAGAAATTTCTTCTCGGAAAGGGTGGTCGGGCATTGGAACGGGTTGCCCAGGGAGGGGGTGGAGTCACCATCCCTGCGGGTGTTTAAGGAAAGGTTGGATGTGGTACTTGGGGACATGGTTTAGTGGGTAATAGGTGGGGGGGGACGGTTGGACTGGGTGATCCTTGAGGTCTCTTCCAACCTTAATGATTCTGTGATTCTATGACACTGTTCACAGCTGATCTCGCAGCCCTGACAGCACACGGATTAGTGCGAAGCAGAACTCAATTACGGACCGCAGTCGCCCTTGTCATTCCGAAGAGTGCGAACCGTAACTCTGCTCAAAACCCCGTGCGCACAGTGACCTGGTGATACGCAAAGCTAACCGTCCTTGGCAATACTAAGCGATCACCTCAGACTGTGCTGGAGGCCGTCAGGTGTATCAGACAACTCCCTCCGGGATGCCCGAAGGGATGGAGGACCAGCGTTGCCCCTACGGCAAACCATTTTTTTATCCCGTTAGAGTCTCCCGCAGAGGCACGGGCTCAACAGAGACAGCAGCTGCGCCGGAGAGCCCTTGCAGGCGGCTGTAAGGGATGCACAGCACCAAACGCTGCACCCAGAAGCTGAGTTCAGATGTCTTCAGGGGAAAAAAAGCGTCTTTGCTGCTTGTATGTAGAGCACATGTTATGGCACGCTGTGAGCAGCCGGTCAGTCACAAATGATGACGTTCCTTGGTACAGAGCCATGTGGCTGATAAAAGTGGCATCATCAAAGCCTGGTGCATCAAAAAGCAGAATGATGACCCAGCTCACAACCAAGTCAAAGGCATGGGGGTTGAATGCCAAGCCACCTGATTTGACTCCCACCAGGATTCTTTTCTCTTGACTCGAAGCAGATGAGCACAAAATCCAGATACAAATACTGCCATAGAATCATAGAATCACCGAATGGTTTGGGTTGGAAGGGACATCAAAGATCATCTAGTCCCAACCACCCCACCATGGGCAGGGACACTCTACACTAGACCAGGGTGCCCAAAGCCCCATCCAACCTGGTCTTGAACACCTCCAGGGATGGGGCCTCCACAGCTTTTCTGGGCACCCTGTGCCAGGGCCTCACCACCCTCACAGGGAAGAATTTCTTCCTAATATCTCATCTAAATCTCCCCTCTTTTAGTTTAAACCCATTGCCCCTTGTCCTGTCACTGCACTCCCTGACAAACAGCCCCTCTCCAGCTTTTCTGTAGGGCCCCTTTAGGTACTGGAAGGCTGTGATTAGGTCTCCCTGAAGCCTTCTCTTCTCCAGGCTGAACAACCCCAACTCCCTCAGCCTGTCCTCGTAGAAGAGGTGCTCCATCCCTCTGATCAACTTTGTGGCCTCCTCTGGACTTGCTCCAGCAGCTCCATGTCTTTCCTGTACTGGGGACCCCAGAGCTGGACATAGTACTCCAGGTGGGGTCTCACAACCTCAGACTACCATCAACCTCAACCATCACGTCAGACTATTATTTTTATCTACACAGAAGCAAAATTCAGGAATCCCTGGCCTCCGAGCAGGGTCACAGACTCCTTAAAGCTTACGGTGGAGAATCTCTCCTAGTCCTCATGGTCACACTCACACCACCCAGATGGGCTCCAGCCCCAGGTGGAGCTGGTGGCTGTTTCTGCCCAAGCGAGAACTGGTGTGAATTTGGCTGTACCCAGGCTGACAGCAGCTCCCTGTGCCAGGGGTTGTACCTCCACACTCCCCCCCAGGAGCAGGATGTGGGGGCTGGGGTGTCTCTGCTGGTAACTCAATTATTTTAGGGGATTAAGGTTATTCCCTTCACACTGTAGATATATGTATGTGGAGAAAACAAAAACCATTTGTAGGGTACACATGGGGCTCAAGGTACACCAGCAGAACTCCAGAAATGTAAGTAAGTGTAAAAACTGTATTTATTATCTTTTTCTTTCCTTAGTGCTCACCCTCTTTTACCTTTATTCAGCAGTGACAAATTGTCTTCTATCTGTTCCTTGCTCTAATTTCCTTTTTTCGTCTTTCATGGATTCTATTTCCCTGTCTCTCCTTCACCCTTTCCCCCAACAGCGCCTGGTTTTAAGCAAGACCTGGACTAATCCATGAGAGGAGTTACGTGATAAGCAGCCAACCTAGGAAGTCCCTTCCAATGTGTCCCATGCTTTTACGTGCAGTTGGGCAGGGCTTAACCTACCTGCCCATAAGAAGAGAGGGCTGTTTACTTCCCCAACACTTCTTGGCTAACTTCTCCAGTTAATCTCCTCCCTTCTTTTTAATGTTGTTACACCTCCTTCTAGATTAAAAAAATAATAATAAATCACGGCAGTAGGTGGTTATTACCATCTCATTAGTCCACCAAACCACCCTGACCACCACCAAGCCACCTTCCCCTACTTCTTGCCCAGGTCTCTCTGGCTGATGGCAACGTGACAATAACGGGTGTTTTGACACCAAGCAGGGCTGGCCACATGCAGTAAATAGCAACAAAATACAAAATATGCCCCTAGACTGTACAGACACATACAATTCTGGATAAAGACCATCAAGCAGAATACAACAACGTGGTATTAGAAGAAATGAAGAGCTAAGGCGCCCTTGTAAATGAGCGGTCGCAAGGACAGAGGGAGGAGGTTGCTGAGAGTAATAACGTGTTTTTATTCTTTCTGCAGAGATCCAGTTTGTCAAGCAATAATACAAACAGTCAATAGCTTTATCTACCTCTTGCAGCTGGCAGGCAGAGTGTGTGTAGCAACATTACCCCCTACAGTTCAGCGCTAGGCTCCCACTTTCTTTGAGCTTTCGGAACGGCTCTGAGTTTTGCTTATCTTAAGCCACTGAGGAAACTTCTTATTTGAGTCTGAATCTGTTAAACCTGTGCACGTGTGGAAAACACTTGGAGGAGGCAAAAGGAACGGGAGGCAAAAGGAACGGTAAATCGGCAGCCTGTAAAGAATAATCGCTGCAAACAAATCTTGAAAAAACACAATACATTGTTAGCCTAAGTAACTTTCCATTTGCACTTTCCCCTTATTTACAGCTTTTTGGTCACAAATTTTCATTTGACCAAGAAAAATAGTGATTTTACCACCTTCCCTAATGTTTTCATCTACTATTCGAGACAGACATAAGATATCTTACAAGATGGAAAAATTAATGGAAATTTTAGAGTTGGGAACTTTCTTGGGAAAAAAGCTACATTCTTACACACACAAACACACAAAAAAGGCTGTCTTACACCAAATTTTTCCGTAGGCATACTGTTTAAAAGGCAAACCGCAGTTACCGTAGCGTTGCTGGCTGCCTGGGGGATGTCCCATGGGCTCCTCTGAGTCCCAGGGATCCCGTTCCTGCAGCCCTCACAGGGTTTGATGTATTCCAGTCCGGCCTCGGTGGCTGTTCCCTTCTTCTATTTTCTATTTTTTTCATTTTCTTAAACACAAAACTAAGATAAAGAAACAACATAGAGTTGTTGTTTTTTTTTAAATACCATAAGCCTTGTGAAAACCAAAGCACCTTTAAAAGGAGCTGGAAGTATCTTCAGGGGTTAAATGTTCGTGGGGATTAAATTTAAGGCAACGCTTCAGGGAGCAGTGTCTTAAAATGTGGCTGGTGCAACACAGACACCTGACTCTGTAAAAGCTGAAATTGGCTTTTGGAACTCATTTGCGCTCCTGGGTGGAATTACAGCGAAGCAACGATAGCCAGGACACACGCAGTTACCTTTGCATTTCTCACAGTTTATCACTTCGGGCTGTAAAATGCCTGAGCTTATTTATTATCCGAGAAAAATTACAGGCGATTTTGAAAGGTTTGGTGCCCAGGCACAGGTTCGGGAGGGACACAATGGTGCAGAGGAGGATGCTGAGCCACCAGCCCCTGTTCCCGAAGGGCCACCCTCGTGCTCCAGTGGTACCCAGCATGGTGCATCCCTGCCCTGCCCAGCAGCAGCAAAGCTGCTTTCCTTCCCACCCTGAGCAGTCAAGAGACTTCACCATCTCACCCGTGGTGGTGGAGAGGGGAGGCCATCTCCGTACGAATACACCTAGTGGGTTGTAGCATCATCAGAGAGGAGCCAGTGTTGCCTTTTGTAGCGTATCATGCAAATTGGAACTGATACACATAGCAGGAGAGCGATGTCCTCAGCCAAGTGTGACAACTTCATATATGCCTCACACAAAAACAGCAGTATAGAAAATTGTTAAAACAGAAACCCTGACATTGCAGTCGCAAATCTGAATGGATTCTGGCTTAAGGGTAATAAATTTAGCACTGCTCAGTCTGTGGCTCTGCCTTTGCTACCATTAAAAGCACATTTAAGAATTTAGAAGAATTCGGTTTCCAGAATCATTCCTCGTGTCCAGTCCCCATTATCACACTTAGATTTTACTGGTATAGACCAGATGACATGTGTGAGCATTTCCTTGCTGGAAGAGGAGAGCTACAGGCAAAGTCTCTGCAGATACCGTTTATAAGGGATCTTGTAAGATCACTGCAACCCTCTGCTGGGGGCTATCTGATTTTTTGTTTTAAAAGTACCTTACCTGGTCTCAGCAGTGAGGAATCAATTCTGACTGCAGGTTGCTTTCAGCCACAGGGTCAGACTCGGCAGTATTTTGTGTGCAGGGGAGGGCTCTTTGTGCAACTTAGGAACCTATTTTCTACAAGGTGCTGCATGTGGGGGCTCTCAGGGCAGATAACAGCAGTCACACCTCTGCTGTGCAAACAGCGTCGCAGCTTTTTCCCCAGCAAGTTCAGGGAATAGACTTTCCAGGAATTCAAGAAGTTGTTCAAATTCATCTTGTTTTCTCTTCTTTTAAAGACTCTGTGATAGCAATGCCCATTTGCAATCAATTAATCTGAGCGTATGGTTGCAAGGAATCCTCAGTTCTCCATCACGCTTTTCACTTCGGAGAGCAGAGCTTGGAGGAGAAGAGCAGAGTAAGACCTCTATAGGGCTCTGTGCATTCATAGATTAATCTTTTAAGCAAAGCTCGGGGCCAAGCGAGCCGAACGCTGTCCCAGAAGCCAGGGTTTCCAGTCCCAGCACCAACTCGGCGACTCAGGCTGCAGCTATCCCACTGCATGGCTGGGAGAAGCGTCAAGGTGCTTATATCCCAGGAACAGTAGAAAGAAACCTGTGAACGCTCTTAAATTGAGCTTGTTTTTTCCGGGGTTTGTTGTGATTATTGTTGTTGTCTATGTTTGCTTTTCCTTATTCTGATTTTTGCCACGATGAAGTGAAGGCTGAAATGCCAGCACCCCTCACGAGTGACACGGAGCTTCTCAAGCAGCTGTAGCAAGGCTGGATACCTGCACCCAACTATTCCGCTAAGGACCAGCACTCAGAGACATTTAGGTTTAGCTCCCAGTGGGTTCATACCCTCCCCACAGAGCAGGAGTTCTTCCTCGGTCTGCAGCTGATGCTCAAGTTACTCCAGTTTCCAACCCACTTGTTTCCCTGTGCGAAGGGTGTAAGCTTGAGGTAGAGCAACGGTTTCTGAGCAGAGCTAAAGCGCCCCGAACACCTAGACACATGCCACCTATCAGCACTAGCATAAATGCTAAAAAATGAGGTCTCAGGGCAGCAATGACAGTGAGAAACGTGCCTTGCCACAAACCTTCACCAAAGGAATTTGAAACTCTGTGTTTTAAAGAAAGCGAAACCTCGGAGCTCTTAACTCCTGTGCAGGTGCCCAACAAGACCTGCGTAAAAAGAGCAATCAGAGCTCTCATCAAAACCAATTTCATATGCTAAAGCGATGCCAAGCAATTATTGTAAGACACTGCAGTACAGCTGCCTCGAGTTCCTGTGTGATCAGCATATTTTAAGAGTTTTGCAGTGCAGTTTCTGGACGTTGCCATCACACAAGAGCCCCTGGGAACCACAGCAGACTGCTGGACTCCACTACCTCCTTCTCAAGGTGGGAGCCCACTGTTAGCAGCATCCTCTGGGATCCTTCAGGACCCGTTCCCTGCCTATTCCCACTATACCTTACACCACAGACCCCACAGTGGGAGTTCTTCTGTGGGATATGTTCAAATAAGTCATATCCTTCTCCTGCTTGTGCTGGAGTGGGCACCGCAACAAAAGACTGCCCAATCCAGTGCTGCAGTCACATGGATCAACCCCTTGGCCATAAACAGTTTCACTGAAACCTGAAGGCATCTTGTTTGACCAACCTGATCTCCTCCTATAACAAGGTGACCTGTTTAGTAGGTGAGGAAAAGCTGTGGATGTTGTCTATCAAGTCTTTAGTAAAGCCTTTAACATCATTTCAAACAGCATTCTCCCGGAGGAACTGGCTCCTCATGGCTTCACTGGGTGAAAAACTGGCTGGATGGCTGGGCCCAAAGAGTTGTGGTGAATGGAGTTAGATCCAGTTGGAGGCTGGTCACAAGTGGTGTTCCCCAGGGCTCAGTACTGGGGCCAGTCTTGTTTAATATCTTTATCAATGATCTGGATGAGGGGATGGAATGCACCCTCAGTAAGTTTGCAGATGACACCAAGTTGTACGAGAGTGTTGATCTGCTCAAG